>CM034531.1:94709171-94770188 GCA_020002185.1 Paraescarpia echinospica | reverse complement strand
TAACATGTCTAATAAAGCAATCCTAGAAATTGGATCCTTAGCAACAATGTAACTAGTTACTCTGGATATCGCACACCAGTACTACAACAGTCACATGACCTATCAAAACAACGAGGGATCTGTCAATAAGAAATGATTTTTAGAAGAAGCGAACCAATGATAGAGTAACTTGATCCTCGCCATCCTATAGGTGTCTAGATGCAGGGCTCAGACTGATAACTGTAGTATTGTGACAATCAGCCATTGCTAAATATCTCCCTGCCTAAGTTTAAAGGAAGGTCAGAGCTTTCATCAAACAATTAGACACGACTGAAAAGGTAACGGGTTCTGTTCCCAGCAATTATAAAGAAATAGCAGTAAGTTCTAGCAGCAACCTTACAATGCAGAAGCCGGAAGACAGATAGAATCCTGCATGTATACATTATAGATCATTAAAGACTGCCTAGAGTTGCAGACAATGCCCTGCCACGGGGCAGTGATGACAATACAATACAACAGACACAACGGGACTGATTTCAGAAATTACCAATGGCAGAAAAGGAGGTGAAATCACTCAATAATTCACCACAAACTGTTTTCCAATGATATTAGTTCGCTGATAACACAGAAATAAAATATTTGTTGTGCTCCCAGCAGCCAAAATAGTTTTAGCACTTTACAAAGTTAGGATACAATAATAAGAACTCAATGTTTGTCAATTTTACTGGACTCATTTTTGTTTGCAATATACTTTTACATTGAAAATGGTAATAAGGAAATGTGAAATCTATGGAAACGATAGAACAGCCTTCTGTTCAATGGAAACGATAGAACAGCCTTCTGGGCAACAACTAGATTTCATCAGATGAATTCAGAAAAAATTACAAAAATGGGATATTTCATTAAAAAAGAATGAAGGTGGGACAGAATGGAATTGGCTGCATCTTCTGCCATCTGGATACTGAGATATAGACATCTATGACATGACACTGTTAATTCTCTTCAAACTTAATCCATTCACTGGTTTGCACCATGCTGAGACCAGTACTGCCCAGCACTGACCAGCCACTGCTCTAAGGTACCATCTGTGGGAGTAGCCAGCACAACAGGACCAGTCAGGCTAGATGATGCACCAGTGACCAAGCATGCTTGGGATGGAGGTCCCCAGGGCTGAACTACCCTGGCCATAAATCATCTGTTTATTAGCTAGTCTGCCACTAATGGCCAAGTGATCAGCCTCAGGTGGACACAAGCCTTCAGGAATTGCCTTGCAGATTATGAATGACAGCTTCAATTCAAAACAAAATAGGAAAAGTAAATTAAACAGCAGGCCCACCATATCTGTGGGGGTTTTCTCAAAAGGGAAATATGATGTGTGGCACATTAAACTGGGGTTAAATCAAAGAGGAGATGCACGATTAAAATGACCTGATGTCTTTCGGGGAATCTCATGACACAGAAAGATGCTCAGTGTATGAGGGAAACGCATGCATTAAACAAGATGGCACCTATAGGGTACAGCCAAACTAACTACATCATCCTCACTAGCTGGGGCGACAGCTGCCGGATCCCCTTACACACTAAATATTATGCTGAGAATATCTACATCAGGGATCAGACCACACTTTAACTTTTGGAAATATCATCACAAGCCAAGAGTGGTGGTAATACAATACATGTTTCTGAATCAGTTGCACTTTGTCCCAGTCGCTATCTTCACTGGTCACATTTGTAGGAACCAAACAAATGTCCATGCTCAATATCAAAACAGTTCCAGGAAATCCCAATAATTACCCGACTGAGCAATCTCTTGAGGTGGTATTATGATTCCCTCCACGACATGCTCACCCACTGTTGGCCTGCCACCAGAAACTTATATGTCTCTGACCTGCATAAATGTTGAAGTCTTCAAATACGTCCATAACTATTTTGGGGGGATGCAAAAATCCTAGAAAGTGGGCACTATCTCAAAATCCCTGGCACTTTAACGTAAACCCAGAAGTATTAGTTACTGATCCCCACACAGACACACACAAGCCAGTCCTGTAGGTGTGCAGGCACGGTGTGCATGCATGGTGCACAGCATGCACGTCTACACCCCCACCACCCACTGTTCTATATATAGGCCTAATATATGTATATGTTCATGCTGATGTTGTATCATCTGATGGTGTCCATGGAGTGACCGCAGGATTATATATCAAATGGTTCTTCCCGTTGTCGATGTAGACATAGATGCAATCTTTCTTAAACCTTGTGTTTTCTACTAAGTCAGATCCCTGACAGTAACTAAATGTTTAACTCTTGCACTAGCTGTATTCATCACAACAATGTAACTTTTCTCAATGTCTCGTTGAGATTTCATCCAATATAAGATTATGACCTTCATGCTAAGTGTGATTGTTAAATTAAAGCTTTTATCACTTGATAATCACTGCAGTCAATAAAATAAGTCTTCATCAGATTTATTTTTAACATGCTTGTTTGTGACCATTCCGTATAACATTGCACCCGGCTAAACATGTGATATTAAAAACACCATAAAGATTATTATTTATGTTCTGCGATTACATTATATGATTGTTTAAAAGTAAAATATATCACAGTAGCAAACTTCTGTGAAATGACACTCAGGTTATGTCGTTAATACGAACTAAAACGGGGGGATACATTCAGTGCAATCAACTGGTGTGACCGGTTCTGTAATTAACAAATAATAATAACTACATTGTCTCGTGACGAGTAACATTTAGAGAAGCACCAGGCGTACGTCATCAGTTTCGCTGTGTGTATTTATGGGATGGTGTCTAATGAAGCAGGTAATGCAATGGAGAAGTGGACAGGTGTGTTATGCAGCTGTATGCTAATGTCCATTGTGTTTCTCTGATCTGGCAGTTCCCTGATGACACTGCTGCTGGTGGACTGCTGCACCGCAACAAAGGATGGCGCAGTAACACCACGCTGCAGCACCACTTGCTCAGTTCCACTCCATTAACTCATATTGCTGCTCTGTTTATAGTTAAATGTAAAAACGCAGGGATACCACAGGTTTCTAGTGAACCACAAGGCTTCCATGGAGACACCGCGGCTTCCAGAGCAACACTAGGGCTACCAGGGAGACACAGCAGCTTTCATGGAGACACTGGGGCTTCCAGGGAGACACTGGGACTTCCAGGGAGACACCAAGGCTTCCATGGAGACACCAAGGCTTCCAGGGAGACACTGAGGCTTCCTGGGAGACACTAAGGCTTCCATGGAGACACTGGGGCGTCCATGGAGACACCGGGGCTTCCATTGAGACACCAGGGCTTCCAGGGAGACACTGAGGCTTCCTGGGAGACACTGAGGGTTCCATGGAGACACCGGAGCATCCATGGAGACACCGGGGCTTCCATGGAGACACTGAGGCTCCCATGGAGACACTGGGGCTTCCATGGAGATACTGGGGCTTCCATGGAGACACTGAGGCTTCCAGGGAGACACAGGGGCTTCCATGGAGACACTGGGGCTTCCCTTGAGACACTGGGGCTTCCATGGCAGTGTTTCTGCCAGCAGGGTAAAATTACGTACCCAAAAATATTTCTATAGTACAGATACATACCCAAAATGAATCCAGATTTTAAAATATTGTTTAACATTCTGTGCAAAGAAACTCATACTTGATGACGTTTTTAATGGTGAAGAATGAGCCCGTGCCAACACGTATATGCTAGCTATTTTGTGTTTGACTAGACGTAGACCCTGTATTCACTGCGGGATTGAAGCCTTCACCTCAGTATAGAACATGGTGTACCGGTATATTGGTAGGCTTAGTGTAAAGAATATGGCGTGCTGTCACGGCTGTACATTTTTCGTGATGTTTTCGAGTACCCCCGGTATTAATTGTTTCTTGGTGAAAAAAATAACACAAGATATCATAGTACATCATGAATCGGACTATTTATTCTAAAATATGAAGGCAAGTTTACAATTTTCCTGCCAACTGTTACATTTGTCATTAATTCTCCTGTGTAACATGGAAATGATCACCATGGAGACACTGAGGCTTCGAGGGAGACACTGAGGCTTCCTGGGAGACACTGGGGCTTCCATGTAGTCACCTGGGCTTCCATGGAGACACTGGTGCTTCCATGGAGACACTGAGGCTTCGAGGGAGACACTGAGGCTTCGAGGGAGACACTGAGGCTTCGAGGGAGACACTGGGGCTTCCATGTAGTCACCTGGGCTTCCATGGAGACACTGGGGCTTCCATGGAGACACTGAGGCTTCCATGGAGACACCGTGGCTTCTATGGAGACACTGCGGCTTCCATGGAGACACTGAGGCTTCGAGGGAGACACTGAGGCTTCCTGGGAGACACTGGGGCTTCCATGTAGTCACCGGGGCTTCCATGGAGACACTGAGGCTTCCATGGAGACACTGAGGCTTCCATGGAGACACTGAGGCTTCGAGGGAGACACTGAGGCTTCCTGGGAGACACTGGGGCTTCCATGTAGTCACCGGGGCTTCCATGGAGACACTGGGGCTTCCATGGAGACACTGAGGCTTCGAGGGAGACACTGAGGCTTCCTGGGAGACACTGGGGCTTCCATGTAGTCACCTGGGCTTCCATGGAGACACTGGGGCTTCCATGGAGACACTGAGGCTTCCATGGAGACACCGTGGCTTCTATGGAGACACAGCGGCTTCCATGGAGACACCGGGGCTTCCATGGAGACACCGGGGCTTCCATGGAGACACCGGGGCTTCCATGGAGACACTGGCGCTTCCATAAATCACTATGGCCTCAAGATACTTGGGTTTCACACAAGATGCTGGAGCTTCTATAGACACACTGGGACTTCCAGAGACACTGCAGTTTCAAACAAGTAGGCCTGATGGGCTTCTACCGAGATTCCTGTGCTACCAACCACACCCTAGCTATGGGTTCCATCACTACAAGCCTCCAGTGAACATCCCCAGGCATTCAGCAATCCCACAGCTCCAGCGTTGACAGAAATAACAAACAGCTCTCCTGTCACCTGTCACACTTCCCTGAAGTCACCATGACAACATGAGCCACCAGGACGACCCAGACCAGCTAAACGGATTAATAATGAGAGGACAGCAGCTATCCACCCAGCCACCTGGGAGTACCTGGGAATGGCCAGGAAGGGGAAGGGGACAACACCTTCTGGCTGCAGCAGCCTGGTTCATCTTCTCAGTAGACATCACAACCTTCCACACCTTGCCTTCATCACCCATGTGAAAGCTCCTCAAATGACAAAGGCCTGACTATATCTTACATAACACTGCTTGCCTGCATCAAACACAACATTCACTGACAAGGACAGTTTATATGGCTGCATGACAGTATCATAAATATACTTCAAGTTACTGGTGACTTGGAGTCACTGTTCATATGAACAGGATCCTATGTTTGAACTCGCAGGATCCAATGTTCATACAAACAGGGTCCAGTGTCCAAAATGACAGAATCCAGTGATTGTACTAGCAGGAGTCACTGTTCATATGAACAGGATCCCGTGTTTGATCTCGCAGGATCCAATGTTCAAACAAACAAGGTCCAGTGTTCATACAAACAGAATCCAGTGATTGTACTAGTGGGAGCCACTGTTCATATGAACAGGATCCAATGTTCATACAAACAGGGTCCAGTGTTCAAACTGACAGAATCCAGTGATTGTACTAGCAAGAGGGGTCAGACCACATTAGATTTTACATAGGTGGCCATTATAATGTTTCCTTCAGTTCCTGCAGCTTGTCTAACAATCTTCTTGAAGATTTCATTGACACAAATGCTGTGGAAAATTTGTGAAATTCTCATACCTCGTTTTTCAGAAAAAATCCACCCAAACCTGATACCCTAAATTTTGCCACAATCTGGTGACGGATTTTGAAATATAGGTGTGTTCTACAAAATAGTCACCATGCGAATATGCGAGCGACTTGTGCATATTTATTGCTACCTCGTGAAAGATCTAATGCAGTAGTACATTCAGTATTCACTGGATCAACATGTCCCATGTCAAAGTGCTAAAAAAAATTCACACATCACACCAAAACGGTATTTTCAAGGGCACTCTTTAATTGGGTAATGGCAGACGAATGCTTAATGCGGTGTTACCCCAGGAGTCACTGTTCATATTATCAGGATCCAGTGTTCATACTAGCAGATTTCAGTGTTTGTATAAAAAGGGCCCAGTGATCGTACTAGCAGGTCTCAAGTATTTGTAAATAGGACCCAGTGTTTGTACTAGCAGGTCTCACTGTTTGCATAAATAGGAATCAGTGATCGTACTAGCATGTCTCAGTGTTTGTATAAATAGGACCCAGTGATCGTAATAGCAAGTCACAGTGTTTGTATAAATAGGACCTAGTGATCGTACTAGCAGGTCAGTGTTTGTATAAATAGGACCCAGTGATCCTACTAGCAGGTCAGTGTTTGTATAAATAGGACCCAGTGATCATACTAGCAGGTCAATGTTTGTATAAATAGGACCCAGTGATCGTACTAGCAGGTCAGTGTTTGTATAAATAGGACCCAGTGATCATACTAGCAGGTCAGTGTTTGTATAAATAGGACCCAGTGATCATACTAGCAGGTCAGTGTTTGTATAAATAGGACCCAGTGATCGTACTAGCAGGTCAGTGTTTGTATAAATAGGACCCAGTGATCGTACTAGCAGGTCAGTGTTTGTATAAATAGGACCCAGTGATCATACTAGCAGGTCAGTGTTTGTATAAATAGGACCCAGTGATCATACTAGCAGGTCAGTGTTTGTATAAATAGGACCCAGTGATCGTACTAGCAGGTCAGTGTTTGTATAAATAGGACCCAGTGATCGTACTAGCAGGTCAGTGTTTGTATAAATAGGACCCAGTGATCATACTAGCAGGTCAGTGTTTGTATAAATAGGACCCAGTGATCATACTAGCAGGTCAGTGTTTGTATAAATAGGACCCAGTGATCGTACTAGCAGGTCAGTGTTTGTATAAATAGGACCCAGTGATCATACTAGCAGGTCAGTGTTTGTATAAACAGGACGCAGTGATCATACTAGCAGGTCAGTGTTTCTATAAACAGGACACAGTGATGGTACTAGCAGGTCAGTGTTTGTATAAATAGGACCCAGTGATCGTACTAGCAAGTCAGTGTTTGTATAAATAGGACCCAGTGATCATACTAGCAGGTCAGTGTTTGTGTAAATAGGACCCAGTGATGGTACTAGCAAGTCAGTGTTTGTATAAATAGGACCCAGTGATCGTACTAACAGGTCAGTGTTTGTGTAAATAGGACCCAGTGATGGTACTAGCAGGTCAATGTTTGTATAAATAGGACCCAGTGATCGTACTAGCAGGTCAGTGTTTGTATAAATAGGACCCAATGATGGCATTAGCAGGTCAGTGTTTGTATAAATAGGATGCAGTGATCATACTAGCAGGTCAGTGTTTGTATAAATAGGACCCAGTGATCGTACTAGCAGGTCAGTGTTTGTATAAATAGGACCCAGTGATCGTACTAGCAGGTCAGTGTTTGTATAAATAGGACCCAGTGATCGTACTAGCAGGTCAGTGTTTGTATAAACAGGACGCAGTGATCATACTAGCAGGTCAGTGTTTCTATAAATAGGACCCAGTGATGGTACTAGCAGGTCAGTGTTTGTATAAATAGGACCCAGTGATGGTACTAGCAGGTCAGTGTTTGTATAAATAGGACCCAGTGATCGTACTAGCAGGTCAGTGTTTGTATAAATAGGACCCAGTGATCATACTAGCAGGTCAGTGTTTGTATAAATAGGACCCAGTGATGGTACTAGCAGGTCAGTGTTTGTATAAATAGGACCCAGTGATCGTACTAGCAGGTCAGTGTTTGTATAAATAGGACCCAGTGATGGTATTAGCAGGTCAGTGTTTGTATAAATAGGACCCAGTGATCGTACTAGCTTCTTTTTTTCTTTTTCTTTTTTTCTTTTTTAACACTCAGGGGGAACTGAACACGTGCACGTGCAGAGCAGTCCTCTATCTCTACGTGATTTTTACCGTACTACGCACGTCCAAGGCGCTGAGATGTGTGCAGGGTAACTATCCCGGGCATGGGAAACGTTAGGTGAGTTAACTGCGTAGAAGAAAAATGACATTTCGTCGTATTTGCCAGATAGTTAATGGTGCAATCTGAAACGGGTCAATTATCGTCCACTCCATGAATGCTTCCCTAGGACTACATCGCACTTGACCAGACATAACAACCGACCAAGGTTACGTAACAACTACCAAGGCCCAACAACAATCGCTACACCTGTGATTACACAACATCCACCACAGTGCCGAACATGCCACCAAAGACACGTCGAAACAGTTCGGACGATGCGGAGGCCCTCGCATTACGTCTAATCGAGTTACTGAGTGACGATGCCGTATTGGCGAAACTCAAAAGTGCGTTGTATCCGCGTGACATTGCAGAAAAACTCGATACTCTAAACGGTCGCATCGAACATTTGACAAAAGAAATACGAGCGAAGGACTCGCGAAATGCCGAGCTGGAAACGAGGGTCGACCCGCTTGAGCAATCAGCTGACAAACTTGAACAATATACTTGTCGCCCAAACTTAACTTTCCACGGCATCGCGGAAAGAAGCGAGGGTGAGGACACTGACACCATAGTGCTTGACATTATCAATGACAAGATGAAAACTACGCCGCCACTAACTAGAGAAGACATAGAGCGAAGCCATCGCCTTGGCGCTAAACGAGCCACGGGGTCCCGCCCAATCATTGTGCGCTTTAAGACAGAGCGAAAGCGTGATAACGTTTTCCGCAGTAGCTTTAACCTGAAAGACTACAACAGAAGAAATAGCAATGCACGGGTCTTCGTTAACGAAGATTTAACAAGTCGTAGGTCAATGTTGGCTTATGAATGCAGAAAACTGAAAAACAAAAAAAAGATCAACGACTGCTGGACTGCCAACGCTAAAATTATGGTCAAAGACCTCAGCAATAAAATCAAAGAAATCACATGTGTAAATGATTTCCAATTGTACATCTATAAATGATCTCCAGTTGTACGTTATTGTCAATGAAAGCATTGATAACTTGATAATCTGTAATACATTCAAGATTATTGTGTGATTTCTATTTTTTATGTGATTCTATTTTTTATGCATTTTTATGTATTCCTGTTCTTTTGTCGGTTAAAAAAAATAATAATTACATAATCTACTTATGCTGTATGACCAACTGCAATTAACAGTTTGCAGTATTGTTGATATATCTGATGATATATGGGCTATTCATGCCCTTTTTTTCTTTTCTTTTCTTTTTTGTATGAATGACATTTAAATAACTAGTATTATAACTAATCGTTTCTCTCCTCATAACATCAGTAATGCTTAATTACTTTTGATATCTTGATACTGGACTAATCACGACATTATATCTCTTCTATTATTATTTTTAGTTTGACAACTGTTAATCTATATGCAGTCACTGTTGATAACATAGCTCACCCCTTTCCCTGGCGTTACGCCTTATATTCATGACCCAACACCCAAACTGTCATGTTTTTTTCTTATCTTTTATATTTATTTATTCTAAGTCTAATCTTGACTACTCTGATATCTGCACTGTCACACACGGAGTATTTCTTAACATTCACATATGCACAGGAAATAAATACACACAAGTTCACTCTTTTGTAAAATACCTAACATACGTACAATGGCTGGCTATATTATTGTTTTATCTCCGAACCTAAGCAATGACTTCTGATGTGACATTTCTCTCCCACTTGGGAGGTATCCGAAACTGTTCTTTAATAAATCTTCTAGATATAAACGAAAATAGTACTGAACAAAATGAACCTCAGTTGACCCATTGTTCTTCATACTATGACATCGATATGTTTCACAAGTTAGCACTTAAAAATACTTATAATTTTAGTATCCTAAGCCTAAATATTCAATCTATTAATGCTAAATTTGATGAACTTGAACTTTTCGTAGAGCTTCTAAATACTAAACAATTTAAATTTAGCATTATATGTTTGCAAGAAACATGGAAGTCAAATAATGACGATTTATCTCAATTCAGTTTACACGGATATGATCTAATTGCTCAGGGTAAACATTGTAGTGTCAAAGGGGGTTTAATAATTTACGTAGATAATAAATATAAATATAATGTACTTAAGAATATCAACATGTATGAACATTGGGAGGGGTTAGTAATTCAAGTAACTGGAGGCAGCTTATCAAAAACGCTTACTATTGGAAACATATACAGACCGCCTAGGTCATTAAATCAAAATATTATAGATTTCATAGCTGAATTTTCAACAACATTGGCTACTCTAGAAAGTTGTAATAACCTAATAATTTCAGGCGATTTCAATATCAATCTACTTAAAATAAACGAGAACAAAATATACAGTGAATTCTTTGATACTATAATTTCATACAGTCTCTATCCACAAATTACCTTTCCAACTCGCTTTACCAGAACTAACGGAACACTGATAGACAACTTTTTCAGTAAATTAAATAAATCAACATTAGATAGCACTGCAGGAATCTTCACTAATACCCTTTCTGATCATCAACCTTACTTCCTAATCATGAATATCAACGTAAAATCTAAACCTCCTCCAAAATTTGTTCGAGTAAATCTACAAAATAAGGCAGCTATGCATAATGTTAAACTTGAGATAAATTCGGATGCAATGTATAACAAACTAAACAAATCTCCTACAGCTGACCCCAATTTAAATTATAACATAATACACGAAGAAATTATGCATGCTAAGAATAAGCATATGCCTGTTAAAATCATGAAATATAATAAATACAAACATAAGCATTCAACCTGGATCACACACGGTCTTCTAAAATCAATCAAATATCGAGACTCGCTTTATAAGAAATTAAAAATGTCTAATCCAAATTTACCTATGTACGAAGTCTTTCAAACTAACCTAAAAACATAATTTAATATTAAAGAAAAATATTCGTACTGCCAAACAAATGTACTTTGAGTCACGCTTTAACCGATATAAAGATGACATTAGAAATACATGGAAAACCATAAATGAATTTATTTCCAAAAATAATACAAGCAACACTGTTTTGTTTAAAAGTAACGGCATAACTATAACAGATAAAACGGTTATTGCAAACGAATTTAACAACTATTTTACAAGTATAGGTCAGTCGACAGCACAAGACATTCATTACAATGGTAATAAGGATTATAATTACTACTTAAATGATAATGTCCATTCCGTTTTCAGTCTATTAAATGTTGATGAAGAAATAGTCAAGAAAACCATTGAAAGCCTTCCCAATAAAATCAGTAGTGGCTGTGACGGTATTTCCTGTAAACTTTTGAAAATAATTGAACCCTCCATCATCAAACCATTAACCCTGGTAATAAATCAAGTAATAAATACTGGTATATTTCCCGATACACTTAAACTCGCTAAAGTAATTCCTATTTTTAAGAAAGATGACCCATCTGTTTAAAAAAATCATAGACCCATATCTCTTCTTCCAACAATTTCAAAAGTGTTAGAGAAAATAATATCTAGTCAACTAACAGCATACTTTAATGATTCTGATCTATTTGTTAAAAATCAATATGGTTTTAGGAAAAAACACTCTACCGAGTATGCATCACTTGAACTAATAGATAGAATAATTACACAAATTGATACAAATTATGTTCCTTTCAGTATTTTTCTTGACCTCTCTAAGGCCTTCGATACAATTGATCACTCGATACTATTAACTAAACTAAGATATTATGGATTACAAGGTCCTACCCTGAATCTATTTAATAGCTACTTAAGCAATAGAAGACAATACACCGAATTTCAAAACGAAAGTTCAGATATCCTACCTATTACCATTGGTGTACAACAAGGATCTATTCTTGGTCCCCTATTATTCATAATATACATTAATGATTTTCCTAAAGCTAGCGAAATGTTTAACTTTATTATGTTTGCCGACGATACCACCTTATTTAGCACCATCAACTATTTTCAAGGTAATTTCCCAAATAGAAATATCGAATCGGCAATAAATGATGAACTCCTTAAAATAATTGAATGGTTAAACATTAATAAATTATCATTAAACAGAAACATATATGATTTTTCACATGCAAAATAAAGCTGTCGATAACTTTACGCTCAATATAAATGGTACAAACATTGAAAGAGTAGATTAATTTAATTTTTTAGGACTTACTTTAGATACAAATTTAAATTGGAATAAACACATTGAAAAAGTATCAAACAAGTGTTCCAAAACAGTCGGCATCTTAAACAGACTAAAATATGTCTTTCCCCTAGAAATTAAAATTATCTTATATAATACGTTATTTTTATCACATATCAACTATTGTATTATGGTGTGGGGATACCAAGGTAGTCGAATGTTAAAAATACAAAAGAAAGCTATGAGAATTTTATCTATAAGTAAATATAATTCACTCTGAGCCACTTTTCAAAAAAATGAATATCTTAAAAATTGATGACATGTTAAAATTACATGAACTTAAGTTTTATTATAAATATGTACATCATGACCTCCCTGCCTACCTATTAAATTGGAAAATAAATACAAATGCTTACGTACACAATTACAACACAAGGAAAAAAACAGAATTACACCCATTCAGAACAAAACATGAATTTGCCAAAAGATGTCTTAGATACAGTTTGCCACATGTCATTAACAATACCTCAAAGTTAGTCACAGAGAAGATTGGAACACATAGCTTCAGAAGTTTTGCTAATTATGCAAAAAACTATTTATTAGAAAAATACGTAGATACGTGTACAATATTAAACTGCTATACATGCTATCAAAGTCATTAAAACTGTATTATTATATGTGATATGTTTGGATATGTATTGTATTTGTGCATATACACATTTTTTATTATTTTACAAGTATATTGATGTGTACTATTGACAACTACTATTTGTTTATTTTAACATACCATTAATACTCCAATACATGCATATATGTAATCAAGTAATCTCGGTTTCTTTTCTTTTCCTGCACATTTACATTTGCACTTCCTTCGGTAAAATTGAGTTGAAACAAATTATTATTGTGGCTCCTATGAGAGCAACTGTTATTGTCTTAATAGGAGTCACAGACCCCATCTAATTTGAAATTACACAGCATTTGTATATATGAATATATATGCCTATTCATGTTACGGTAATTTGATATTATACACGTATTGTAATTGGGGTCTAAATAAAACTTTCTTGTTCTTGTTCTTGTTCAGTGTTTGTATAAATAGGACCCAGTGATCGTACTAGCAGGTCAGTGTTTGTATAAATAGGACCCAGTGATCGTACTAGCAGGTCAGTGTTTGTATAAATAGGACCCAGTGATCGTACTAGCAGGTCAGTGTTTGTATAAATAGGACGCAGTGATCGTACTAGCAGGTCAGTGTTTCTATAAATAGGACCCAGTGATCGTACTAGCAGGTCAGTGTTTGTATAAATAGGACCCAGTGATCGTACTAGCAGGTCAGTGTTTCTATAAATAGGACCCAGTGATCGTACTAGCAGGTCAGTGTTTCTATAAATAGGACCCAGTGATCGTACTAGCAGGTCAGTGTTTATATAAATAGGACCCAGTGATCGTACTAGCAGTTCAGTGTTTGTATAAATAGGACCCAGTGATCGTACTAGCAGGTCAGTGTTTGTATAAATAAGACCCAGTGATCATACTAGCAGGTCAATGTTTGTATAAATAGGACCCAGTGATCATACTAGCAGGTCAATGTTTGTATAAATAGGACCCAGTGATCGTACTAGCAGGTCAGTGTTTGTATAAATATGACCCAGTGATCGTACTAGCAGATCAGTGTTTGTATAAATAGGACCCAGTGATCGTACTAGCAGGTCAGTGTTTGTATAAATAGGACCCAGTGATTGTACTAGCAGGTCAATGTTTGTATAAATAGGACCCAGTGATCATACTAGCAAGTCAGTGTTTGTATAAACAGGACCCAGCGATCATACTAGCAGGTCAGTGTTTGTATAAATAGGACCCAGTGATTGTACTAGCAGGTCAGTGTTTGTATAAATAGGACCCAGTGATCATACTAGTAGGTCAGTGTTTGTATAAACAGGACCCAGTGATTGTACTAGCAGGTCAGTGTTTGTATAAATAGGACCCAGTGATCATACTAGCAGGTCAGTGTTTGTATAAACAGGACCCAGTGATCATACTAACAGGTCATAGTTTGTATAAACAGGACCCAGTGATCATACTAGCAGGTCAGTGTTTGTATAAATAGGACCCAGTGATCATACTAGCAGGTCAGTGTTTGTATAAATAGGACCCAGTGATCATACTAGCAGGTCAGTGTTTGTATAAATAGGACCCAGTGATCATACTAGCAGGTCAGTGTTTGTATAAAAAGGACCCAGTGATCATACTAGCAGGTCAGTGTTTGTATAAATAGGACCCATTGATCATACTAGCAGGCCAGTGTTTGTATAAATAGGACCCAGTGATCATACTAGCAGGTCAGTGTTTGTATAAATAGGACCCAGTGATCATACTAGCAGGTCAGTGTTTGTATAAATAGGACCCAGTGATCATACTAGCACTTGCTTGATCGAGTTTCCGTACTAACAATATCTGCTGCTCTTATAGATTACAGATAAGAAGGGAACTGTGTTCCTGTGAAATGCAGCCAGGGCTTCAACAACAACCCTTTATGACATTACTAGGAGCTTCACCCCGGGGCTATGACTGGGTGGGGGGGCTACTATGAATAACACAAAACTAAACCACAAACACCCCCACAGACCAATCTACCCCAGTGCCAGGCTGTAAAAGGCAGGAAGTGGGGTTCAATTCATGTCATGTGTTCATGTATCCAATAGGGGACATACTTCAGTGTTGCAATCCTTCAATATTTCGCAATGTCATCATTGTCAAACACAAATAATCATAACCTGACTGAATCAAAATCTTGACAATATCCTATACAAATGTGTACTTGCTTACCAATTAATAATTAAGACCATCTTAATTATTAATTGGTAAGCAAGTAATATTGTTATTTGGTCAGCAAGTAATATAGTTATTTGGTCAGCAGCTGGTATAGAAACATAATATGGAATCAACAATTCAATTGCAAATAATTGTTAATTATAACTATACGCTTGTCACTAAAATGATTTTTGTGACTCGGTGACATTGAATGAAAGTTTGGTCATGTTTTACTTGATATCTCAATAGACGAGGCTTTCCATTTTAGTTGTGTTTATATTTGCTATGATTAAGACAATTTTAAATTTCATCACACCTGTCAAATTTAAGGAACAACATTTTAAGAAATGCTCATAATATATATAACACATTTTTCATTTACTTTTATAAACCTACACCTACATCTGGTGTAACGTCTGTGCATGCTTGCATACACCCAATATCTTCTACAGCTTGATTTAGTCACTGGCGACTGGACCCAAGACAATTACATGGATAACTCATTAATGTCTGCATTAATAATATCAGGCCTTGGAGCTGAGCCGCACTGGTAAATTACTTACTGACCAGACTGAGGCACCCACAGAAAGCTTCTTTGTAAGGCCAGTAATGGATGCATGGTGTGATATTCCACAATACTGTAACCCACTTCCAAACCCCACCACACCTGTCCAAATCCCACCACACACTGTCCAAACCTCACCACACCTGTCCAAATCCCAACACACACTGTCCAAACCCCACCACACACTGTCCAAACCCCACCATACACTGTCCAAACTCTACCACACACTGTCCAACCCCACCACACTGTCCAAACCTCACCACACACGGTCCAAACCCCACCACACACTGTCCAAACCCCACCATACACTGTCCAAACCCCACCACACACTGTCCAAACCCCATTTCTCATACCCGCAAAAATTGAACAACACTACACACAACACCCATGCCATTGCACAATATTTTGGAATTCGTTCGCCCTTTGTCATCTGCATTATGCCTACGCTCCGAGGTCACAGTAACATATACACACAGCTTGTTTATGGAAAGATGCACATCATAGAAGACCAGATCTGCTTTCAGATCGCAATCAAAGTGTGTAAGGCATTTCTCGTGATCGTTACGCAGGGTGCACGATGGCTTTAGCTGACAGGTCGTCTGTCGGACTTGCTGGCTCACAAACAACTAGTCCTGATATTGTTTTACCATTCCTTAAAAAATAAATGTGCCGAATACCATCATATTGTTGTATCATAAATATATATATATTTAAATTAAATGTTAAACTAAATGTGTCATTAATAGAAACAAATACATGTGATTTTGTAGATCAATTGCAAAGACATCAGAATAAATGACTAGTTTAATCAGGGGCAGCACATGGTGGACAAGTGGTGGACAAGGCGATACCAGCAGAATTTTAAAGTCTGACGCCGACGACAACGAAGGACCGACATTGTCGGACTAAGTTGCATCATTTGGCCTATACTCTTTATTAGCGGTTCCTTTCCCGAACCCGTCTGAACAATCAGTAACATTGCTGGCATTTGGTAACTTGCTAAAATAGTCACCCGATGCGGGAATAATGCAACTACGATGGGATAGCACGTAACGGTGTAACACGTGCATGTATTTTTGTCCATGTCGTTCATCACTTATGGTCACTAGATGGCGGCACTACCCATGTTACCCGGATGTAAACAGCCACCATTTACATTGTTCAACAAGTTTCCTATTCGATGGTCGTACGCAATATTTAGCTGCATGTGATAAAATGCTACCTTATTGTCTTATTTTGTTTTACTCCATCACGACACCCAACTAGCACATATATACAGCTTAAATTAATTCATATAACCACAGCTAGTCCGATGGGACTGCTCCTCTAAACATGGACTAGTCCGATCAATGAAACTACTCTTCCAGGATGATCGGACGGGCCTTATTTTGCAGCCTGCATTTCGCCTACATCTGCACTGTGAGGTCACAGTGACATACACGCACTGCTTGCTGTATGGAAAGAGGCACATCATACAAGATGGGATAAACCTCAGACGGAATCATGACCAGTTACACTAGATGTGTCAAACTGAATGTAGTGCTTCACAGCGATGTAGAGCATTCCAAATGATATCATACAAATACCAAGTGAGCTCACCAAGTTTATCAACAATTACAGCAACACAATTTCAAACTTTACAATGACAGCCAAATTGTATTGTAATGCAACATGATGACACGCAGGAGTCACTACTTGAAACAAGTACCAAAACATGAGCCAAGATGCCCTCAAGTCCTTTCAACTATTGAACTATATTGTGAGTTTGTAATTATTAATGAAATGTTCTTTGGTGAATCATAGTTACAGATCATTAAGGGTTTTGATGGAAGTAAAAAGTTGACATGTTTAGTGGTGACTATATGCATGCCAGTGAAGATATACCTGGAAATAAAATATTTGAGTAGACTGTTTCATGAAGATTGTATATATATTAGTTACTGTATTATTAAAAATACTGTAGAATTTTATCCCGATACTCTGATATTTAGGCTGATTTCCAGTGGTTGTAGAAACCTTGCAGGAGAGTTGGTGAGCTGCAATCTCGCATGTAGCACAGTTAAAGGTTGTTTAAGAAAATGTGCACACATTTTCTGTTCTCATTGTGCCCCTACCACACTCCCCAAGAATGGAAAAAAGAAAGAGACGAACAGTGAGTGATGTTCACAAGGTACATATACACAGCATGCATTTTGACTTAAAAACAATAGCAATTAATGATATCATACTGATTGAACTGGAGTGAAGTAATAGCTGCAACATGTTTAGAAAAAACTTCTTAATAATATTCCTTATAATTTTAGTTAAATATGCTTTAACCTTTTCGAGTATACCTTATATAAGTTATTTTATTTGAATCCTAGGTCATATCGTTATATGGTATTAATAATTATGTCTATAGCTATTTTAAAGTTTCTCAGGTTCAGCCAGTGCAGTAGGGATTCCCATTACACATTATAGTTGCAGCCCACATGGAGGCATTCTGTTTGACACTGGGACAATGGCAAGCAGTGAGCCCAAGGGTAGCCCAATACACAGGTTTACAGCTGGCCGCTCCACTCAGCCACCCCAGTGATCAGAGATAGGACAAAGTCCACTATCCAGTTATAAATAGAGATGAGTGGCTGTAGGAGGCTTACAGCAGTAGGGAAATAGTATGAAAATTTCAAATTTTTAGGGCCCTGAGGTGCCCTTAGAATGATTCAATCAAATAGAGATTTCTTGTGTATAGTGGCACTACCATATGAAACGTCTATGCAAAATTAGATAAAAAGTTGCTGAACGGTTTCTGAGATATGGCAGCTAATGGCGCACAGCGGACGGCAGATGCAGAGTGATGGCATAAGTCCACTGGACCTTCGGCCCAAAGGACTAAAAATGGGCAAAGAGTCCCTGAAGTCCTTTGGAATTTGGGGGGCACTGGGGGGTTAGAATGACAAATACAGATTTCTTGTGTATAGCGGCACTATCACATGAAATATCTATACAAAATCAGAAAAAAGTTACTGAAGTATTCGCCCTATAACCAAAGTTACAAGAATTTAAACAGGGCACCCGTCACGAATTAGTTATGGAGAAAAGTTCATTTTAAAGTCGAGAGTCATTATTCACATGAAAACAAAATTCAACATGGTATAACAAAATATTCATTGCTATTAGTGTTACGTAGTGACTTGCTACACAGTAACACTGTATCATACAGTAACAATGAAGGCAATACTCAACACAGTGGTACTAGTTCACAGGGCTACTTTATTTCAGCAACTGCCTGTTTACTACAGTACATCAGTCCTTAAGGCAGAATCCACTGCCTCTCAATGACACGTCATTAATCTGGCCAATGCCATGGCATGCAGCCTTTGTAGTGTCTACTAGGGTTGCAGTTTCTTAATGACACTGTCTTTTAGCAACCAGTCTCACTACACTACATAGCATCTCATTTTAGGAGCCCTTAGAATGATTCAATCAAATACAGATGTCATGTGTATAGTGGCACTACCACATAAAATGTCTATGCAAAATCAGAGAAAACGTTATTGAAGTTTTTGAAAAAAATAGGCAAAATGTGAACAATTACCAGTTTGGAGGGCCTGGGGGGTTAGAATGATTCAATCATATACAGATTCCTCGTGCATAGTGGCAGTACCCTAAGAATTGTCTATGCAAAATTAGAGGAAAAGTTGCTAAACAGTTTCTGAGATATAGTAGCTAATGGCGGACGGCCCAAAAGACTAAAAACTCCCTGACGCAACTCCATTTATGTTCTGTATTTAATGCACACGCAGGTTGAGGTGAATGACTTAGGTCTGATTTAATGACCATGTGAAATTGTGATCATAATTCCAACTGCATCTTATAAACACAGATTCAGATCGTGATACTGCTATCACCATATCGATCTGGTAGCGCTACGTAAACAGGATAATAAAAACTTTTGCACTCTGGCTTCCGTTGAAATAAATAATTACAAACATCCATTTCAAACTTGAAATCTGCCAGTAGATTTCACAAATCTTATGTTTCTTTAACTTGTAAGGAAGCCTTAGACACTACATTTATAGTAACTTTGAGGAAAATCAGTGTTGTGCTTTCTGTACACCAGTCCTATAAAACAGGATGAAGTAACATAAGTGCCAGAGGATTTACTAATTACACAACCTTGGAATTACTAATTAAACAATAATTACAATAATGATTCCAAGCAGACGTGTGCATTGTATCGGACTGGCCCACAGACAATACACACACGCACAAGACATGCACGTACATGACACGTACAAGACACGTACGCATACACACACAGCCCCTGTGAGTGCTATGGCAGATCAATCCATTTTCTTTAGATTATGGACAAGGACACTTACTCGTGTAACAGCTTAAGAATTACGACTGACACTGACCACTGATCGGGTGGAGTCACTGTTGGCAACCATGGACAAAACATACGGCCAGACATTAGAGCAGCCAACGGTGACAAATTGTTGGCTGAAGGACAGACAGAATTAAGACCCCAGCATCTACAACAATGCCTTGGTTGGAGGACATTCACGTATAAGTAATAATAAACCTTGCTAGTTTACTGGTCACTCTTGGTAACTTCAATATCTAGTAATAGGTCTGTTCTCTTTGTGTCCCAGTGATATGAAGTGAACTATTCAAATGTAAATATCATTATTACATGCATACTTTTTTAGAAAATACTTTTAATATTAAACTACTAAAACATAAATATATATATATTATATTTATATAAGTATATAAGAATTACTAGAACAAAGGAACAAATTAAAGTAATTCTTATACAATGACAACTATGGATATTTCATGCAGGAAGACTTCCATTAACAGAACACAAATGAAATTGTGTCTTGTTCAACACGTTTGCGTATAGCACTTCACAAGCAAGTCAACATGAAAATGATACAATCTGTCTGGACAGCATAACTCAATACAGGTAACATCATTATCAAGACTGACTTGTTAATTCATGTCACATTGTGCTCAAACTGTCATATCCAAATCACGTTGTCGAAACAAGTATCACAACATCTTTATTGCAGCCACGCCAGCACGAGACATGCATTGTCAGTTCTTTACAGAAATGTGCAGTTTGAGTATGGACAAACAAGGGTGTCACAAGATGCACTGGAGAATGACAGACTCCAGGTACCAGTCCTCCACAAACAAGTTAACTTAGTTAGCACTGCATGTTTATTTACTGAACGCACAATGTGCTGACTAAAAACTACCACTAGGGCTGTGGAGTACCCACTCAAGACTTCATACTTAGTGGACCAGTGCATGTTTAATTTATCATTTAGGTGAAGTTTGTCTACATTTCCCACGGCAGTCAAGCGATGCTTCCTGAAACTCAATAACAGCAAAAGCATGTTGCCAAAATTCGGCAGTGGGCCCATGACAGTAGCCCCCTCGTGGTCGGTAGAATAAAACCAACAATGCAAGGCAATGCATAATCCCAACAGTCAGGCAGAAATGGACACACCGTTGTGGACTTCAGTGAACAGAATTATACAGCCTAGAGTTGGGGATCAGGTCGGAAACTTGGTTTCATTCATGGAGGTAGTACACTATAACTCGCTTCATAAACCACCGCTGCGGCTGACCTACGGGGAGGACTATCACAGCAATAGCAAAACATGTTTGTTATTTTGATAAACACTTGATAATCTGTCTGCCCTCTTGTGGAAAACCCCGTCCAACAATCAAGGAAAAACCTGTACTCTCTGATAAAATAGCAAAGGTTTCCTGAGTGCACACTGTTCAGAGTTTCAGAAATATGAATGAAATCACACCAGACTTTTGTGCAAATCCAAACCACTATAAAATGATAAGGTTGGATTGAGAGTCAACTAAACAATAAGAAGTCCAAGAAAAAATTATGGCAGAAACTTCCTGGAGAGATTATAAACTTGATCAAAAACTTTGTCTAGAGAAACATTAAAAGGAATACACAATGACTTTCAACAGTTAACAGATATATAGGTCATTATTTATTTACGTATTATTGAAATGCTCGAATTCCCTTATTGTTTCGATCTCAACATAAATAAATGAATGAACAAGGTTGTTTGTCATGTTTTAAACTACATTAATGTAGTGATTTTACTGGAAGAAACTGTATAAAAGAGCAGACCAATCAATCACCTGGTTGTTACATTTCACCTTCATTTGTGAAGATTTATTGGTCTGTCTTGAAGAAAAGCTGTTCTGTACATGTCATAAAAGTAACATATTATAATTCACTGCAAAATTAACATATTTAAAAAATATTATGTACCGTAAAACATTTTGCATGGCTATTATTTTAACCAAGTGAGATGTTTAATTACAAATATGTTTAGTCTTGCAACGTTCTATACAAAATAATTTTGATAACCAATGAAATATGCTGTACAAACCGTTTAAATCTTTCCCTGATGAGATCCAGACTTTGACAGATGTGAACTCCAGGTGTAAAAATACAGCCTAGGGGCCAAGGATTTTAACAACTACACCATAATGCACTTTATTTTACAAGTGTTGGCAATTTGGTAGCACCACACCTTTTAGCAGCTATCTACTTTCACAAGTTTATTCTGTGATAAAGCTTATCTTTTTTGCCATGTCAATAAAAAACGCATAAATCAATAGAGTTTGTTGCATATGGCAGAGACGTGTGTGTAATGTGTATCCACTGGAACTAAAACTGGCTGTACCACATCATTACTAACATGTCATGAGGAGTCTATTAAACTGATGTTTGGGTAATTAAAAAGAGATTGTTGTCTATTTCATTTTTGCCATGCAGCAAATATGCATGTCATCTGTCATTATGTCAACATTTGTCACCATCATGACATCTGCACCATCATACCATCTGTCACAATCACCTCTTCTGTTACCATCATGTCATCTGTCACCATCTGTCTAAATAACACTTGTCAATCACATCACTTGTCACCATCAAGTCATCTGTCAAGATCACATCACCATCAAGTCATCTGTCAAGATCACATCACCTGTCACCATCACACCACCTGTCAACATAACATCATATGTCAACATCACACCACCTGTCAACATCACATCACTTGTCACCATCAAATCATCTGTCAACATCACACCACCTGTCAACATCACATCACTTGTCACCATCAAGTCATCTGTCAACATCACATCATCTGTCACCATTAAATAATCTGTCACCATCAAGTCATATGTCAACATCACACCACCTGTCAACATCACATCACTTGTCACCATCAATCATCTGTCACCATTAAGTAATATGTCAACATCACTTGTCACCATCAAGTCATCTATCAACATCACCTGTCACCATCACACCACCTGTCACCATCAAGTCATCTGTCAACATCACATCACTTGTCACCATCATCCATCAAGCAGGGTTCAATTCAGGCTGCGTCTTTGCGCCATTGATGCAACATTTTGACAAATGACCTACCAAAATTTCACGAATGCGCTCGAAGGGCATGTAAATGTGGCATCTGGAGCACACAAATTCAGTGGACATGCCCTAAAAAATAAGTCTTTATTAATTGAAGAGGGAATCCCTTAATTCATTCAATATTTTGTAGATATCCGGAAATTGTGTGCAAGATAGTCAAGACGCAATAGCAAGTAATTATTACGCCACTGTTCTGGCCAATGATGTGCATCGCGCTACCTGCTGTTAATTCCACTAAAATCCGCTAGGTCTACAATTCCACCAGAGCGTGCACACTGTGATTACCAAGGCAAAAAATATCAGTTAGAAAGAATCATGAAACAAAGTAAAACACAAAAATCACTCCTAGACATGTGGGGCAAACGGTCACGCATATAACCGAAAGGTAGTGTAAATTATTACCAATAATAGTATAGGCAATAATGAAATTCGCTATCAAGCGGAATCAAACGGCACTTTTTAAAATAAATTTAACTTTGTCTTTGCATAGGCCCACCCCCCCAAATATCCACGAAAAAGGCCACATATAGTCACCAAATTCAGCACTTCGCCACACATTCTCTTCATGTCCACTGTAGTACACGGGTCACGTTATCAAAGCAAAACAAATCTCCATATAACAATAAAACTTTACCAATACTATTTTGTGCTAGCTCCTACGCAAAGCAAATGGTTAGTTTTGCCCAAGTCCATGGGGTGTCACTATACTCTAGTCAAGCACCGTAGTTCAGTTTAAAAAAACAACGTATCATGTCATGCTTAAGTTACTTCAGCAATAATTTTCATTTTCGCCAACATAAGCGCTATTTTAATTACTTGCAATATCTTATTGCAATTTGCAGCGGATGTAACTACCCCTACTCTGATTGATTGCTCAGTTAATAGGGACAACTTGTGAACTTGAGTAAAACACAGCTTGGAGCTAGTTGTGAACAGCTGTGGTAGATGGGTACATGAGGAGAATTACTAGTCAAGAAACTTGACTATTATGATTTGAATGTACACAATTAAATGCACACACAAATAAATTTACTAAATATGTTATTTTTCAGTTGCATTATTGTAGCATTAGTACTTTGAATAAATGTTATGTTGCGCTTTTCACTGTGGATATTAAATTACTTGAATAACTAATTATCCCGGCAATGGTATTGAGTCTCAAAAGGTGAAGCAGAGGGCAAAAAAAGAAGGTGACACAGGTGGGACGGTACCTAGTAAACAAGATGAAGGACAACTGGCCAAGACAGACAACAAGGATCAAATAGCCCATACTAAGAAAGACAAGGATCAAGTGGCCCATACTAAGACTAAGAGAGATGACAAGGATCAAGTAGCCGATACTAAGAGAGACGACAAGGATCAAGTAGCCCATACTAAGAGAGACGACAAGGATCAAGTAGCCCATACTAAGAGAGATGACAAGGATCAAGTAGCTCATACTAAGAGAGATGACAAGGATCAAGTAGCCCATACTAAGAGAGATGACAAGGATCAAGTAGCCCATACTAAGAGAGAAGACA
Source organism: Paraescarpia echinospica (assembly GCA_020002185.1). NCBI lineage: Eukaryota > Metazoa > Annelida > Polychaeta > Sabellida > Siboglinidae > Paraescarpia > Paraescarpia echinospica. The sequence goes on along the minus strand of CM034531.1, from coordinate 94,745,627 downwards.
AGGATCAAGTAGCCCATACTAAGAGAGAAGACAAGGATCAAGTAGCTCATACTAAGAGAGATGACAAGGATCAAGTAGCTCATACTAAGAGAGAAGACAAGGATCAAGTAGCCCATACTAAGAGAGATGACAAGGATCAAGTAGCCCATACTAAGAGAGAAGACAAGGATCAAGTAGCTCATACTAAGAGAGATGACAAGGATCAAGTAGCCCATACTAAGAGAGAAGACAAGGATCAAGTAGCTCATACTAAGAGAGAAGACAAGGATCAAGTAGCCCATACTAAGAGAGATGACAAGGATCAAGTAGCTCATACTAAGAGAGAAGACAAGGATCAAGTAGCTCATACTAAGAGAGATGACAAGGATCAAGTAGCCCATACTAAGAGAGAAGACAAGGATCAAGTAGCTCATACTAAGAGAGATGACAAGGATCAAGTAGCTCATACTAAGAGAGAAGACAAGGATCAAGTAGCTCATACTAAGAGAGATGACAAGGATCAAGTAGCCCATACTAAGAGAGAAGACAAGGATCAAGTAGCTCATACTAAGAGAGAAGACAAGGATCAAGTAGCCCATACTAAGAGAGATGACAAGGATCAAGTAGCTCATACTAAGAGAGATGACAAGGATCAAGTAGCCTATACTAAGAGAGATGACAAGGATCAAGTAGCCCATACTAAGAGAAATGACAAGGATCAAGTAGCTCATACTAAGAGAGACAAGGATCAAGTAGATACTAAGTCAAGTAGCCCATACTAAGAGAGATGACAAGGATCAAGTAGCCCATACTAAGAGAAATGACAAGGATCAAGTAGCTCATACTAAGAGAGATGACAAGGATCAAGTAGCTCTATCAAGTAGCTAAGAGAGATGACAAGGATCAAGTAGCTCATACTAAGAGAGATGACAAGGATCAAGTAGCTCATACTAAGAGAGATGACAAGGATCAAGTAGCCCATACTAAGAGAGACGACAAGGATCAAGTAGCCCATACTAAGAGAAATGACAAGGATCAAGTAGCTCATACTAAGAGAAATGACAAGGATCAAGTAGCTCATACTAAGAGAGATGACAAGGATCAAGTAGCTCATACTAAGAGAGACGACAAGGATCAAGTAGCCCATACTAAGAGAGACGACAAGGATCAAGTAGCCCATACTAAGAGAAATGACAAGGATCAAGTAGCTCATACTAAGAGAAATGACAAGGATCAAGTAGCTCATACTAAGAGAGATGACAAGGATCAAGTAGCCCATACTAAGAGAGATGACAAGGATCAAGTAGCCCATACTAAGAGAAATGACAAGGATCAAGTAGCCCATACTAAGAGAGACGACAAGGATCAAGTAGCCCATACTAAGAGAGACGACAAGGATCAAGTAGCCCATACTAAGAGAGATGACAAGGATCAAGTAGCCCATACTAAGAGAGATGACAAGGATCAAGTAGCCCATACTAAGAGAAATGACAAGGATCAAGTAGCCCATACTAAGAGAGACGACAAGGATCAAATAGCCCATACTAAGAGAGATGACAAGGATCAAGTAGCCCATACTAAGACTAAGAGAGATGATAAGGATCAAGTGGCCCATACTAAGAGAGATGACAAGAATCAAGTAGCCCATACTAAGAGAGACGACAAGGATCAAGTAGCCCATACTAAGAGAGATGACAAGGATCAAGTAGCCCATACTAAGAGAGATGACAAGGATCAAGTAGCCCATACTAAGAGAAATGACAAGGATCAAGTAGCCCATACTAAGAGAAATGACAAGGATCAAGTAGCCCATACTAAGAGAAATGACAAGGATCAAGTAGCCCATACTAAGAGAGATGACAAGGATCAAGTAGCCCATACTAAGAGAGACGACAAGGATCAAGTGGCCCATATTAAGCGAGATGACAAGGACCAAGTGGCCCATACTAAGAGAGACGACAAGGATCATGTGGCCAATACGAACACAGACAACAAGGACCAAGTTGCCAATATGAAGACAGACGAGACGGATCAAGTTGCCAATATCAAGACAGACGACAAGGATCAAGTTGCCAATATGAAGACAGAGACGAAAGGGATCAAGTGGCCAATACGAAGACAGACGACAGGGATCAACTGCCCAATACAAAGACAGACAACAAGGATCAAGTGGCCAAAACGAAGACACAAAACAAGGATCAAGTGGCCAATGCGAAAACAGACAACAAGGATCAAGTGGCCAAAACGAAGACAGGTGATGACAATCAAGCGACTGGTGTGGCCATGATAGAAGTCAGCAGTAGTGTTCGACATGCCTCTAAAGAGAATAAACATGATCCTGTTCATAGAACCTTTCAAGACAAGTGGTTGCAGGATTCGGGAAATAAAGTCTGGCTTCGGTATGACATGAAACTGAAACTCACGTTTTGCTCAGTCTGCCAGGACCAACACAAGAAGAACACCTTCACCAAGGGTAACAGCAACTTTCGAACCAGCACATTATCTAGGCATGTTAATTTGTCTGAGACTCTGAGCGAGACTGCAATGCGCCAACATTTTGAAACATCATTCAAAACATCAATGACAAGAAAGGAGAAGGCTCCAGAGTTTCAGGTGAAGAGCATCTATTGGCTGGTTAAGGAAGGGGTAGCTCTCAACAAGTTTGGAAGCATGGTAGACCTGCTGACTGCTCTTGAATGTCCACATGTTGGCAGCCCAATGCCCAATACACCTCTCTAGTCGCTGTCAATGATATGGTAGATGCTGGATGTCAAAATTAAACTGAAAACATCTCCAACAATATGCACTCTGGCCGATAAAAGCACATATCTTTCAGTCTCAAAGAAGCTGGTTCTGAATGCAAAGATGCTGGATCCCACAACGTTTCTTCGTTCAACACATTTTCTGTGTAATCTGGAAATCATTTCTGCCATTGGCAAAGCCATTGCTGGTGAAATCACCAATTACTTAGAAACCAACAACATTTCCATGGACAAAGTTTCTGGGTTTGGCACTGATGGTGCAAATGTGACGACTGGTGAAAAGGAAGATGCTACTGGACATCTCATGAGAAAAAACCCAGCCATCCTAAATGTACACTGCATTGCACATCATCGGCTTGCCTTGTGCAGCTCACTGGTTGTCAATTCAGTTGCACACCTGAAAGACTACCAGGAAGTGGTCATCAGATTGTTCTATCACTTCAAACGCCCCTCCAACAGGGTGGACAGTGCAAGAGCAATGCAAGAACTGCTTGATGTACCAACATTACGGTACACGGAAGTTCACGAAGTCAGGTGGTTGCCTTCTACAAAGCAATTGAAACTATCTATCACACGCTGGGCTCATTGGTCACATATTTTGCCCAGGAGAGTGACCCAAGATCACATGATTAAATGAAGAAGCTCACCATTTACGCATTCACTGCCACAACCTACCTCATGATGGATGTTTTACCCATCATCACGGCCCCTGCCCTGATCTTCCACAAGAAACATCTCGATGTGGATGTGGTAGCAGTTTCTGTAGAGCAGTGTCTGAGAGAACTGAAGGAACATCTCGACAGAACAGTGCAACACTCCACTCATATGAAACAACTTGAAGATGAGTTCTGATCTGTTGAGGGAGAAAACAAGTACGAATTCAAGGGGCATCCAGTAACCATTACGCAAACACAGTGAACCCATTTCAACAACACTGCATCACAGTTCATCACTCAATTGATGAACAATGTTCAGATGCATTTCCCCGCAAGACCAGACGAACAAGTTGGCTGCATTGGGTGTGCTTGGGATGAGGCCACTTGAGTTCCTCAGTGCTGATGCACTAACAACATGGGGCAATGAGAGGATCAAAGTGTAGGTGGCACACTTTTCAAAGGAAATCTGTCATCATGGTGCCAAGTAGGTGCCCATCATTGAGGAGAATACCACCATGAACGAATGGGCTAAGGTCTAGCCACTGGTCATTGCTGAGGGGTTTCCCGAAAGACAATACAGCCACTCTGTGCCCTGTGGAGCCTCATCCACAAGTTTTACCCGGAGACCTTCCCGAATCTCCTCAAAATGGCTGCCATAGCCATTATTGCACCAGTTCACACAGCTGACTGTGAGTGGGGCTTCAGTGTACAGAACTCACTAAAACTTCCGCTGCGTAACCAGTTGTCAGCTGATTCACTGGACAACCAGATATTGATCATCTGTGAGGGGAAGACAATGGCCTTGTTTGACTTTGGCAGAGCTGTGGCTCTGTGGAGATCAAGGAAAACCGCAGGTTGTTCCAGAGCCATCAGTGATCTAACTGATCACCAGTAAACACATTGAGGATGGACTGCAGCTTGAAGTGCTTCTCTTGTAGAACATCAACATCATGTAATTGGGATCATAAGACTCATGTTACATTTAATTTCAAGTGACATGGTTACATTTAATTTCATGTGACATGATTCTCAACCTCACAATTGTGTGAAACATTTAACAATGATATTGAATAATAACGGACAGTCAATTTGTTATTAGTATCATTATTCATGCACTGTGTTGGGACTCACACAGCTACCGGGTCTTTACTGTTGGTTTGAGACAATTTACCTGAACAATTCAAACAACCTGTCTCAACAGATGAGAAACCATTTAATAATACATGAGTGTGTGTGTTGTTATCTTCTATCCAATACTGGGTAATCTCTTACTTAAATGGTCCAAATCAGTTGCTATCCTACTGACCTTAATCCTAGTATCCCTATGCTTCACTCCAGGGTATGCAGCTAATAATTTAGGCCAGTAAAGTAAAAGATTACCCAACACTGAAGTGGATTTCTATAAATAGTTCCTGTACCATAGAACCCCTATCAAGAGGCCATTCAAATGAGTTGTGGCCGAGGTGTATGTAGTACACTGTAACTTCATAAGTAATTAAAGGGGTGGTCCTATCAGAGACTGGTCACATATAACGCTGTGCATATCTAGCAAAAAGCAAACTGATTGAGTTGCCCATTTCCAAGCTGTGGCTTGGAGGAGATCTGTTGGTCTAATAGTAATGTTTAATTTGTCAATTCCCAGGGGGATTTTCAATCCCTGCCTTAGGTGCAATGTTTTAAAAAATGGCCCCCTTTTACAACCTACATGGGCCCTTGGCCCACTTGTCTAAGATCCTAGATTGAACCCTGATCAAGTCATGTCAAGAGGCTGAGTCGACTTATGCTAGGCACACACCAACCGACTAACGCCGACTTTCGTTGCCAGTCGGCGCAAAAAGCAGTCGGTGCTAAACGCCAATTAGTTCCGCCGACTAGCGCCGATTTCTGCCCGCACACACCAGCCAGCACACACCAACCGACTCGCGCCGACCGTCGGTGCTCAGCTTGATCCTTGTGGAAAAATCCACTATAAATACGCGTGTTTACTACAGAGTTAACAATGTGTTTCGATACACCTACAATAAACATATGAAACATTCGTAAAAAATTAGGCCAAAACGGCTATCAGAAAAACGAAACTATGTTTTATGACAGTACGCAGAACGTTATATTGAGCCGTTTCAGTTAACAGTTATGTTGAAACTTGAAGTGTAATCAGTCGCACCCAACGAATTCCTCAAAAACGTTTTCCACCGCTAGCACCGCTTTGCGGATTTTTAAGGTTTAATATATGCGCCGGTAGCAGCGCCACCAGAGGTAGCGTTTTTAACAAAACAAAATGGCGATTCCTGTCGGAAGCGTGAAACAAACTTACAAAGTCAGGTGGAAATTAGGTTTATTTGTGGCGCCTGTTTTATGAACAAGCGAAAAAAATGATGATGGTCAATGGCAATAGGATAAAAAATAATCTATCACTTTCTGAAACGTTGGTTACCCGCCAGATCAGTAAAATACGAAATTAAAAAATGAAAGCAGGTGGCCCGAAATGGTTTGAACACTCAAAAAAGACACCGGGCTTAACCTTGACTTGTATCGAGGACTATCACATGATCGCGCTATGATTTCTTATTGGCCAAGTTACCGCCGACCGCCGTGTTATGACAAGAAACCTGCACACACCAGCCGACTCGTCATCGGATATGCACCGACTTGTCATCGGATACCTCCTTATCTAACGCCGACTGCCGATTAACGCCGACCGCCGATTCAACATTTGAATCAGCGTTAGTTGGCGCTATAAGGCCGACCGTCGGACTTAAATTCGGCACACACCAACCGACTGCCGTCGGCCGACGGTTTTTACGCCGACTAGTCGGTTGGTGTGTGCCAAAAATCGGCTGGTGTGTGCCTAGCATTAGTCTGCTCTGAGGACACCTCATTTGACTCATGTCAGTACCTCATCTTGGACGCTAGTAATTTTAGTTGGATTTGGCTGGAAACTAGATTAGATGTCCAGAGGGTCCTGCAGAGATAAGCCATGAGTGACAAGGAACAAAAGAGTCTTAGAGCTGACTTAGAGCCCAGCCATGCCATCCCCACCTGAGGCCCAGGAGCGAGCAGAGACAGGGCCTCAGTGCCACCCTCCAAGCATCAACAACAACTGGTGATATCCAGATATCGACAATGTCTGGAGCCGAAGTAGATAGTTGCAGGCTACAGCTGTGGACATCACTACCATACTAATGAAGTCCTACAGGCCAGTACAGCTGGCCCTCCAATCCCGTGACAGGTGGGATCAGACCACTATTTTACTTATTTACACAAGCAAATTTATTGGGATTTTGAAGCAATACATGCCTACTGAAATACTGAAACAGGGTTGAAATTATGGATAACTAAAACTGCAGGCTTAAATTTTACTGATAACCAGTTTTTGTAGATTTCAGCAGGTGACAAATTATGAGGGCAATCCGCAACTTTGATGTTTTTCAATATTAAACTATAAGGCATTATGGAGAAATTTGCTGTCCATGTTTATAATAGAAGACCTGATGTTCATAGCATACCACAGGTTATGTTGTGCATAGTGCAGACTGGCATTATTTGTGACTGAAGTCAGTGAAAAATAAATGTTGGTCTGATCCCATGATCAAGGACTATGAAGGCTTGGAGATAGAGCACCAGGACAAGACACTGGGCTTCAGCATCACTCTTTGTAGATAGAAGCATTAGCAATGCCTTTTCAGTTCTCATTAGTTCGGTTTACTCCGATTTGGTTTGCTTTATTAATGAGTGACCTGATACATAGATAAAAGGGTTGGACTCTCGATAGGCCAAAGGCTTCCTTGTTCACCTGCCACCTAGAGTTCATTCTCTGGGTGGCAATCGTGTTAAATCTTGATACAAACAATGAAATCTACATGGTGACTGAACAGGGGCAAAACACCCGACATCACCTGCCTTTTCTATTTATTTCAGACCCCCGTGGATACATTGAACAAGTTTTATCTTAAATCACACCGCTGTGGGTGTTGGCACCTACACAATAAAGGGAGCTCACAAAAAATTGAAGAAATTACCAACAGACAATTCATCCAATGACATGTCCCTCTTATAATGTTCCCCATTACAAAATTATGATTGACTTGTTCTTTAAAAATGTGGCACTTCCCTTAAAATGTGGCACGAAGATTAAGATATATTGGGAAGCATGACATGGTTAAAGGTAGTTGATGAAGACCACCTCAGATGTAATGTCTATCCACATCTTTCGTACAGACTGAGTGTAGCTGGTCACTTGGAGTCTTCCTACACATTCTGGCCCTCATTCTTCCATGCATCGAACCCTTGAATAATGTATGTGCACATCTAAAACCCCAGTGACAGCATCCTAGGGATTCTATAGAGCATCGCCAGCAACAGCGTCATCTTTTCAACATAACACTTTCCAAGCTAAGTATGTCTTACCATGATTAAAAAGCCAGTTTTTTTACCCCAAAAAATGTATTATAATAAGTTTAAATTCAGACATAGATAGTGCAGAATGTCATATATAGCAAAAACACCAATAACGTTTTATTAGGCGCATAGTTACAAAGTGAACTACAAATGATCATAGGTCAAAATTGATATAGCTCAAAAGGTCAAATCAATATGCTGATGATACTACATTATTATCGAGTTTTTAAAATTATATAAAATAACTGTCCTCTTTATCATTAATACATAGAACAAAGCTGGATTTCACGTGACAATTCTGCTCATATTATAAAAACAGTTTCATTCATCTAACAACTTTGGACTGAACATGGAAAGAAAACTCACTTATGTAAGGCTCTTGCACCATTTTTATCTGGTCCCTGAGTGATATAATTAGGCCAAAAGGTATCATCTTCTGTTATGACAGCCTAAATCGCATTCTCATGTCAGACATGGCAGAATGGTTCTAATGTTAATCCCTAGGGCAAGGGATATCATTATAAGGGTGTCGCTCTCGTTGACTCATGTCACAAGATCACCAGAAAGCTTTTACTAAACATCCCCCAAGTCTTGTCCAAAATACAGAGCACCAGCCTGCCACCTCTCAATGTCAAAACCCTAAATCCCCAAAACAGCCGGCGTCGCCCGATTGTAAAATAAATGACAAGAAACCAATGCGCCTACCAACTGAGCTAGCGGCACCAACGGAAATTTACTGACTGATTTAAGTTATGATAAATTGTACCATTCCTTCATATATCGATATTCTAGTGATATTATGAGATTATAAACGTTACTTTCTGTAGCTGGATACAATATCTGTTTGCTATGTATTTTTATTGGTGTAGATTATCTCCCGTTGGTTGCATTCGATATAATTATTCTGAAAACGAGCCCAACTTTAGCCCCAAGCTCGGCGAAACCTAGTCGACTTGTCCTAGTTGTAGGCGCAATCGCATTCATTGTTTTGAATAAAATTTGATTAATGTGGAACCGTAAGATAACTGCTTGTTCCTCTATGATGACTAGTGTTTGTATTACATCGGAATATTGCACAATAACTCATTCTGACGCTCGTTTCGACCCAAAAGCTATACTTGTAAACATGCTCTGAATGTATGGAAAGGGTCGGCCTGGTGCGAGTTTGAGTCACAAGTGACGTCACATCTCGGCATCCCAAAAAGCGCACCAAAAATATGCATATTCGAAAATGTCCGGATGCACAGCATAAAATGTGGAATTTCTAATTCATTGATTTTTTTGGCTTGGTGGACGTGGAAATAGATAGCAGGATGTAATATAACATGAATTCAAGCAATAGGTGTTTTTATTCCCTTTAAGTCACCCGTTATGTTTACATGCTAAAATGTAGTGGTGCAACTGGTGTGGAAATTAACAGAAACTTGTCCATGAGGGCCACAGCTCAATTACCCAAGTATGTCACTCTAGAACTATATCATATTGTTCAAGAACACGGCAGTAATTATTGAAATGGGTTAATGGGTTTATGTTAAGAGTCCCCACAACTCACCACCATCCATTGCCATACTTTTAGGGTTCACTTTTTATTAAGAGATAATTTGGGAGCTCCCACAATAACATTCTGTCCCCAACTCCAAGTGTGGAGTTTGTACCCAGACAGGACATTACAGCCCAGTTGTGGGGACTGTAAAGTGCAACTGACCTCCATTGTAACACTTTTGACAAAACAATGTTTACTCCACAAGGCCCACTGTACTGTCCAGATTTATTCACTTCACACTGGCACACAATGATCGATAGTCAGTGTGTACTATTTATTTCTCATGGGTGGCCATAATCGGGCCATTACAATATCCAGTCACGCATGCCCACCCCTAAATAAATACATTCTTGTAATGTGTTTTAATTTAATATAATTTATGATTTAATTGTTTCACATCTTATATCACACTTTGCACAGAGATGCCATGTGCATCTCTGTGCAAAGAGATCTTTATCTTTATTTTTAAAATAAAATATAACATCTGTCACCTTGTTAATATAAATAATTTAACTATGAAAGGGTCATTCCTCAGTTTGCCATAAAATACTTTTTTTACTACCACAAAGAACAGTGCTAGAAATTTATACTAGTGCCAGCTGAATCTTCTTCTAAAGAAGTCTGGTCACCCAAGACAGACAACAGCATAGTCTGGCTAAAGGACAGAGTAGATATTCAGCCTTGGACATTGTACACTGAACTGCCTGCCATCAAACAGTGGTCGAGGTCACCACCAGCTATAACATGTCTCCTACAATGGTCTCAAGGAACTCCAGAGAACTTTGGACACTTTCAATGAACCTGGCAACCTTCTTGCGGTCTCCATAGAGCCACCCATTTTATTGCTGGGGCACTGATAATCAGTTAGCATTATGAGCAGCAGAGGTGAAAGACATGTTGCCAATGCATGGCCATTTGTTGGTCAGATTGTGCACCAGCTGCCACCAATTGCTGTGCACTGGAGCAGTGTGGAAGTGACAAGGAGAGATCGTTGGTGCGTGCCAAGTCTGGCTTCACTGGCTCTGATACCAATGAGTTCCCGTCACTGACACATCAGGCAACATTTGCCCCCACTGTTATATTATATTTTATATTAACCCTGCAGGTTAATATAAAATATAATATAACAGTGGGGGCAAATGTTGGCTTGCAGCAGACACCATAAATGACATTAACCAAATTTGAGGAGGTAAATCAGTTGTGGCATATCAAAGAAGGGACAGATGTGTTAGCGTCTCAGTAGAAGAGAGGTGACCACTGAATGAAAGAAGGGACAGGTGTGTCAGAGTCTCAGTAGAAGAGAGGTGACCACTGAATGAAAGAAGGGACAGATGTGTTAGCGTCTCAGTAGAAGAGAGGTGACCACTGAATGAAAGAAGGGACAGGTGTGTCAGAGTCTCAGTAGAAGAGAGGTGACCACTGAATGAAAGAAGGGACAGGTGTGTCAGCATCTCAGTAGAAGAGAGGTGACCACTGAATGAAACAAGGGACAGGTGTGTCAGCGTCTCAGTAGAAGAGAGGTGACCACTGAATGAAAGAAGGGACAGGTGTGTTAGCGTCTCAGTAGAAGAGAGGTGACCACTGAATGAAAGAAGGGACAGGTGTGTCAGCGTCTCAGTAGAAGAGAGGTGACCACTGAATGAAAAAAGGGACAGGTGTGTCAGCGTCTCAGTAGAAGAGAGGTGACCACTGAATGAAAGAGAAAGTTGTGCTAAGGAAAGTACAGTATATATTATGTATATATATATATTTATACTGCATATATTTATACTGCATTATCGCCCATGGGCGATTAGGTCAAGATATTCTAAAAGTGGGGGTGGGTAGTTACGCAGACGTGGGCGTTAATGTAGATCTGCATTATTGCTCCCCCAAGCAAAATTGGTCCAAACAATATAAACTTAAAGCGAGTGTACGAGACAACTGGCTATCGACTAGCGCCAGCTTTCACAAAGTGTACATACTGTAGGAAGTGATAATTGAAATAAGAACTTTTGTCATTGACGGACGTCTGATGAAAATGGTGTAACTCTAAACAATCTTACAACATATGAATAGCTTTGTGGATATTTGTATTTATGCAAACTCACATAATCCAATTTTTACTTAGTTAAGTCAATTTTTTTCCTCGGTTCCGTGTCTATCTACAAGGCACTAAAGTGTAGGCCCTGATAAGTGGAACTTCTGATAGCTAGAAGTACTACCATGGGACGGACCCTGGAGGTTCGACTTATCCAGAGTGCACCTTAGCTTAGAGACTGTGTTGTAACTACATGTTTCATGAATCAATTTAAGTTTGTATTGTCGTAGAAAGGATTGATTCCCACTTCGTGAAACCGTTTCCAATATCGCGGTACATGGCCAGTTTCATGAAATGTTCCTATTGTACAAAACATCATACAAAGGTTCTCAATTCATTTGCAGTTTGTCTGTATTCTGAGTTAATGTTATCTTCATTAAACATCCACATTTCAAATTCCTTCGACGGGTTTGACCTTTGTTCGCAAGCTTCGTGAAACCAGGTCAGGCTCTGACTGCGCCGGTGTGCCCCAAGCGAATATGAATAAGTACGGGCAGGCATCGCCACTACATTTGCAATGTTCTAGAAGTTGGATATCTGGGCGCTGGACATTTAACTTTCACCATTCCTCATGGCTACGGAATGTCACGCGATCATTCATCTCCATTGCTAAAGAGGTTTACGTTATTATGACATAACGCCAGCATCAAAAAACGTTTCTTATATTTCTCATCTAAATCAACCTGTCTATGCGTCACCATTGGAGCATTAAATCGACCAGGCATTGGATGTAGTTTGTGCAAAGTATGGATACCGCCTTCGCTGGTTACCAACGCGGACATGCAGCGCTACCTTCGATTAATTTTTCCAATGTTGTTTTTTAATGTTTACATTCAGAGGAATGGTTTTATTACATGATACATTACTTCGTATAAAAAGACAAACTATATAGTGGAGAGTTTGAGAGCTATTCAATCAACCAGCGACAGATGATGTGAAGTCTGAAGAATATTCAACAACTTTCTGGCCATTCTGTGGCCTACCTGCATGCTTTATTACATGATATATTACATGGAAAAAGTTCCATCAAATAATAAAGTAGAAAAACTTAACAAAGTTACTCAAAATGCAGTGCCTGCTGGCTGAAGCGCTAATCAGTGCCTGCTGGCTGAAGCGCTAATCAGTGCCTGCAGGCTGAAGCGCTAATCAGTGCCTGCTGGCTGAAGCGCTAATCAGTGCCTGCTGGCTGAAGCGCTAATCAGTGCCTGCTGGCTGAAGCGCTAATCAGTGCCTGCTGGCTGAAGCGCTAATCAGTGCCTGCTGGCTGAAGTGCTAATCAGTGCCTGCTGGCTGAAGCGCTAATCAGTGCCTGCTGGCTGAAGCGCTAATCAGTGCCTGTTGGCTTGAAGCGCTAATCAGTGCCTGCTGGCTGAAGCGCTAATCAGTGCCTGCTGGCTGAAGCGCTAATCAATGCCTGGTGGCTGAAGCGCTAATCAGTGCCTGCTGGCTGAAGCGCTAATCAGTGCCTGCTGGCTGAAGCGCTAATCAGTGCCTGCTGGCTGAAGCGCTAATCAGTGCCGAATCTGCAACAAAAACATCGGAGCAGACCACATTAAGTCAGAAGAATATTCAACAACTTTCTGCCCATTTTGTTGAATCTGTGTTTATTGTCTATATTTTTTATAGCAAATCTATATATGTATGGGGGTGGGCGGTAATGCGAGCAGGTGGGTGGTTAACCCAAATTTCTGGGACATAGGGGATCGGCGATAATGTGGGTACTGGCGGTAACGCAGTCAAATATGGTATATATATATATATACCGTATATATACCAAATGTTACCGCCCATACCCGCATTATCGCCCATCCCCTATGTCCCAGAAATTTGGGTTAACCTTCCTTCGCTTTGGCGCTGCGCTGGTTACCGGCGCTGCGCTGGTTACTAGTGCATACATGCAACGCTACCGTCAATTAATTTTTTCAATGTTGTTTTGTAATATTTACAATCGAAGGAATGGTTGTTATTACATGTATATTACATGAATAAAGTTACTTTGTATAAAAAGAGAAACTATACAGTGGCGAGTTTGAGAGCTATCAGAATCAATTGAGAGCTATCGGAATCAATTGAGAGCTATCAGAATCAATTGAGAGCTATCGGAATCAATGCCTGCTGGCTGAAGCACCAATTAACGACAATTAACGACAGATGACATGAAGTCTGAAGAATATTCAACAATTTTCTGCACATTTTGTTGTATTTCTGCATGTTTATCGTCTATATTTTGATAACAAATGTATATATGTATGTGGCTGATACGGGGGTGGGCGGTAATGTGAGCAGTTAACCCAAATTTCTGGGACATAGGGGATCGGCGATAATGAGGGTACGGGCGGTAACGCAGTTAAATATGGTATATATATATATATATACCGTATATATACCAAATGTTACCGCCCATACCCGCATTATCGCCCACCCCCTATGTTATGGTTAACCGCCCACCTGCTCGCATTACCGCCCACCCCCATATCAGCCACATACATATATACGTTTGTTATCAAAATATAGACGATAAACTGAAAAATGAAATACAACAAAATGTGCAGAAAATTGTTGAATATTCTTCAGACTTCATGTCATCTGTCGTTAATTGTCGTTAATTGGTGCTTCAGCCAGCAGGCATTGATTCCGATAGCTCTCAATTGATTCTGATAGCTCTCAATTGATTCCGATAGCTCTCAATTGATTCTGATAGCTCTCAAACTCGCCACTGTATAGTTTCTCTTTTTATACAAAGTAACTTTATTCATGTAATATACATGTAATAACAACCATTCCTCCGATTGTAAATATTACAAAACAACATTGGAAAAATTAATTGACGGTAGCATTGCATGTATGCACTAGTAACCAGCGCAGCGCCGGTAACCAGCGCAGCGCCAAAGCGAAGGAAGTATCCAGCAATCCATACTTTGCACAAACTACGTCTACAATGCCTGGTTAATTTAGTGCTCAAATGGTGACTCATAGACGGGTTAATTTAGACGAGAACTATAAGAATCGTTTCTCGATGTTGAGGTTATTTCATAATAACGTAAGCGGAAATGAATAACTGTCTGACAGTCCGTAGCCATGAGGAAGGATGAAAATAAAATGACCATCACCCGGATGTCCGACTTCTAGACCATTGCAAATGTAGTCGCGACACCTGCCATATTTATTCATATTCGCTTGGGGGAGCAAATTGAGCCTGACTTCGTTTCGCGAAAGTTGCGAACAAAGGTCAAACCCACCGAAGGAACTTGAAATGCGGATGTTTAACGAAGATGACATTAACTGAGAATATTTTTACAAAGCACAGCGAGCACTACAAACTCCTGACGTTCAAACTACGAGTGAATTTGAACCTCTGTATGACGTTTCATACAATATGAACGTTTCGTAAAACTGGCCCTGGACTGCGATGATGGATACGGTTTCACGAAGCGTTAAGCCGGGAACCAATCCTTCATACGACAATCCAAATTTAAATTGATTCATGAAAATTGTATAGTTGCGACACAATCTCCAAGCTAAAGTGAACTCTGGACAATCCGAACCTCCAGTTTTCCACTTATCAGGGCCTATACGTTTTAGTGCCTTATACACAGATCCGGAACTGAGGAAAAAGATTGACTAAACTAAGTGAAAATCGGCTGATGCAATTCATGTCAGCAGGAGTGCACTGAATACAAATTTCCGCAAAGCTATTCATATGTTGTAGGATTGTTTAGAGAGATACATCATTTTCATCAGACATCCGTCAATGACAGTGTTTCCTATTTCAATTATCGCTTCATATAGTACGAACGCTTTGTGAAACCTGGCATTGATCAATGTCTGGTTGTTATCACGTAAACCCGCTTTAAGTTTGTGTTGCTGTGGATCATTTTTGTATGGGGGGCCATAATGCGGATCTACATTAGCACCTATGTCAGCATAATCGCCCACCCTCACTTTTAGAAGAACTCATCGCCATGGGTGATGATGCGGTCAAATACGGTATTATAGAAAGGAGTCTTGAAGGCTGACCCAGGTCCAAGGAAGGATAACAATCAAAGGACAACAATCAAAGGATAACAATCAAAGGACAACAATCATTGTCATGTTACACAAATTATGGAGCATCTTTCATCAACACAACTGCACTCAGGTGTGTGTGCATGAGCATGCATGCATGCACAGTTTTATCATGCACACACATAACCACAAACACACACGATACACCCATAAACGTACACAAACTTGCAAAGTATTCGTTTTAAAATTCTAACGGAGTGCAGTATGTCATAAGACAATCAACTATTACATTTTTTAAGTCTGCTAGTCAGTACATATTACATATTAAATCACATATGGGCGGAGCTGGATTTCATATATCAGGAATTTGCAAACATAGCATACACAGTCATAATTATATGCACTCATGCATACACGACTTCACATGCTTTCAGCAAACACAGAAACCAAACCTACAACTCTGTCACAATAACCAGCAACTGACAAACTCAAGATAGACGAGGGACAATATTTGGTATGCTAGGCAATCACCCAGGCATCTTTATCTTCCAGCATTAACATAACGGGAATCGTTTTTCTCGCCATATCTGCAACTTTGTGTTTTGGTCTTTTTTAATGTTTTTTCAACTGGTCCATTTACTGATACACTAGTGCATTTGTCAGGCAGATAATCTTGTGTGTGTTTGTATGTTCGTGTGCTTGCATGTGTGCGTATTGGATAGGATTGCTTGGTTCACCCTCATGAGCACATTTACAGTTTCACACCCCTCCCCAGGCTTTAGTGGTAGTGTTTAGGATGTGTCGGTATCAGCTTTTTGCCACAGGAAATGATCATCTGGTCTACATTCTGGACTTTCTACCCGATCTAAATGTTATGTTTTATTATATAATTACTCCAACAGGTGAACAAGGAGAAACAATTTACAACAAAATAAATTTGTTTTTGTTAGATATAATATAAATAGAATGGCTGTATTTTTGAATAAAAGTGTGACATAATTTATTGAGATTTGGCAAAACAAAATCACAAACTTTAGAGTTAAAGAGGGCGGTATACCAACAGAACATCAAGTAAGAGAGTTTCCAGAAAGAAGAAACCACCATGATCCCAAGACTTGCCCTAGAATGGAGCCCCAAAGGGAACAAAAAACAGGGTAGACCAAAAACTAGTTTAAATCACCTGGAAAGACATGGAGAAATGAGCCACTGACAGGGTACATTGAGAAGTGTTGTTGTCTCCATGCTCCAGTTGCAAGGAAGAGGATCAAGTAATGTCACATTTTATGAGTCATTAACGCATTACATGTAACCTAGAATCGTATCCTGTTATTTCACATACAGTTTGATAAATTGTGCACAAGATATGTGGCCATGGCCCACGATGACTGTCTGCCATGGCCCACGATGACTGTCTGCCATGGCCCACGATGACTGTCTGCCATGGCCCACGATGACTGTCTGCCATGGCCCACGATGACTGTCTGCCATGGCCCACGATGACTGTCTGCCATGGCCAAACATCCAGGGTTGCAGCAGCACGGCCAAAACGTTATGGAGTGTGGGTGGATATGGGGGTATTTAAGTGTTGCATTGCATCAAAGGACCAGGGGGAAACGGCCAACCACACAGGGGCGGTTGGGTAACTCTGGGTAAAGAAAGTGTTTGAGAAGTCTGGACGAATCAAGATTAACTGCCCACATGATGACCATTATGTATCTTCTCTCTGGAGCCACATACGCAATGCATTGGTCAAGTAATGACACAATTTTATGCATCTGATTGTGTTTTATTGTGTCCCAGGCCCCATAAACAGTCTGCAGCCCTACATTAAGGGGTACATAATTGCACAGGCTTAAGGCCGTTTTCTAGAGTATCCCCCAGAGGGTTAGGGACCTCTTTCGCTTGCGGTCTCACTCTGTCTGTACCTACAGGTCTCACTTGACAGACCACCCCATTGGTGATCTCTCAAATAAGGAGGTCTCGTAGTAGAGGTGGTCTCACAAGAGAGGTGGTAATCCAGAAAAGGAAGTCTCTCGAGAAGGGTGGTCTCTCAATAGAGGTGGTCTCACAATAGAGGTGGTCTCTCAACAGAGGTGGATTTGCAATAGAAGTAGCAATATAAGTAGTCTAACAATGGAGCTGGTCTCACAATGGAGGTGGTCTCTAAATGGAGGTAGTCTCACAATTGAGGTGGTCTCACAATTGAGGTGGTCTCCCAATGGAGGTGGTCTCACAATGGAGGTGGTCTCACAATGGAGGTGGTCTCTCAATGGAGGTGGTCTCACAATGGAGGTGGTCTCTCAATAGATGTACTCCAACAATGATGATGTCTTAAGACTTGACCACCCAACACAGATACGACCTACCCACGGAATGTGTTCTCAAAAAGGTGACCTTCATGAACATGGTCACCTTAGAGAAGTTTTATCTGGAGCAGTCTAAAGGAGGTGGTCTCAGTAGAGATGGTCTGTCAACAGAAGTCACCCCTAAAAGGAGGTGGTCACTCAAGACAGACAGCCTGTTGACAAGTGACCTCTCCAAGGCAGACCACTGGAGAGATGGGACTCCCACGTTAGAGAGAGAGAGAGAGAGAGAGAGAGAGAGAGAGAGGGAGGGAGAGAGGGAGAGAGGGAGAGAGGGAGAGAGAGAGAGAGAGAGAGAGAGAGAGAGAGAGAGAGAGAGAGAGAGAGAGAGAGAGAGAGAGAGAGAGAGCTCATGATAGATTAGTGACTATCATTGACTTAGTCCTCCCTGGGTAGTAATCTCAGTCAAACCACTGTGGGTGGTGCCAAACTAGCCCAATGTGCTATCCTGAAAACCTTCACTGCCCTGAAACATATCGACCATTTTACATCCTCTTTTAAGGTACATTTAAAAAGTTAAACCTCCCTTAAATTGCTGGTGAACGATTATCCCATATCATGATAATGGTTGCCTGGAACACAGAAATGATAAAAAACAATAACTATGAAATTGCAGTGAGTATTACTATACAGAAATACCCTGAAATGTTAAAGGCACAATGTTCATTCCTCATTTGTTAATACTGTTCTTAATACCAGAGTAAATATGTCAAAGGTTAATGGTGCCCACCAAATTGCATTTAATATACTTTAAAGAGTGTTCACAGTATGAAATATACACCTGCAAAATGTTTAAAATATAAACAAAATTATAATTTTGTAAACAGCAGCAGTTGGTACATATTGCATATTGACACTTATTTCTTTGAAGTTGGCTTTAATCTGGACTAGAAACAACAAACATGTGATTGAGTGAACTTACTAATAATAATTATCTAATGGAACAGACACTGAAAAGTGCAGAAATAAATGATTACATTACACAGAGGATTCTTGATTAAGGAGCATGTTTAAACTTGGTCAAACCGTTCAATATGTCCATAGTTCGCTACATCCATGGGTTTATTTATTACATTACATGGTGCAGGTCAGAATGGAGATTTTGATGTTATTTTCCTGCAGAAGTTCCTTACATGAGGAGTGCTTACACTGAGAGTTCACAGCCTCTAGCTGTGCCACTGGGGTACAGCAACTTCTGACATGTGCAATGGTTATTTCTCAGAGTATGACTTACAGTACCTGGCCGTCCGTCGGTATCACCTTGCCTAGTGTAGCACTGACTGAACACCTCCAGGGCTAGGTCTGGATGTAGTCTCAGACAGCTCTTGTGGTACACTGATCATTTGGTTGGGTAACTAACCCTAACCCTAACACCTCCAGGGCTAGGTCTGGATGTAGTCTCAGACAGCTCTTGTGGTTAACTGATCATTTGGTTGGGTAACTTATGAAAGTCTCAAATGTCTTGCATCATGGTGAATAAAAGCCCGACAACTTTGGCAATTTATTTGCCAATTTTTTTAAAGTGTATCATCAAAAACAATTTAATGATTTCAAAATATATTTTTTACAAATGAGCTATAATTGATAGACAATACTGTCTAGATGGTTTGATTTTTTATCAAATAAGTCTGAAATGGGCGAATAAAATTAAATTGTGTTTGGACCTTTTAATGTCAGTAAAGATTTCAGCAGGTCAGCTGAAAGCAATTTTAATTGAAAACACTGTAGCAAGTCTCATAGTGCAGCAGCTGACATTTGGTAAGCAGGCAGAATACACTAAGGCAGCTTTCATGTACTCCCAGCCCGTTATCCCCTCTACTTACCATGATTGCTATTGCATTTATCTATCACATTTGTGAAGCTATTTTGTCACAGATGATGCAGGCTATAACTATATTACAAACCCTGATGGAGTCGCAGCATCGATGACGCAAACAACACATCAAGGATTGAGGTCTAGTGATTAAACTTTCAATGAAGATGCAACCACTGGAAAACAGGTGTTGAAATATTGATAAATCCAAGTGTATAAGTCTAATGTTGGTGAAAATAACAATATTGTTTGTATCTTGATATGTGAGTTACAGTTGATACGATGTCACAAAAAGCATAAAAATCTAATGATGTTTGTTGTTATGGCAGTTAAATACTGTGTTCCCCTGGAAGAATCACATCTGGGGTTTGGGATAAGAGCTATGGTATTTTGTTAAGTACTAGCATCATAATGTATTTTGAAGAGTTTCAATTGTTTCTTTGATATACGATTACTAAATAAACAACATGCATGTTAGCATATATATAAAATAAGTTTTTATTTTATTAAATAATTTTAAATAAATGAATATTGTATTTAAACATTTCATCCCAAGTGAAGGTGAACATTATTTTTAATATTTTGGCAATTCACAACATGTATACGCTTGTATATCTTACTGGCCACTGTAAGGCTGCACCTGTGGCACACTGAAAGTGCCAGCACTGGCCACTGTAAGGCTGCACCTGTGGCACACTGAAAGTGCCAGCACTGGCCACTGTAAGGCTGCACATGTGGCACACTGAAAGAGCCAGCACTGGCCACTGTAAGGCTGCACCTGTGACACACTGAAAGAGCCAGCACTGGCCACTGTAAGGCTGCACCTGTGGCACACTGAAAGAGCCAGCACTGGCCACTGTAAGGCTGCACCTGTGGCACACTGAAAGTGCCAGCACTGGCCACTGTAAGGCTGCACCTGTGGCACACTGAAAGTGCCAGCACTGGCCACTGTAAGGCTGCACCTGTGGCACACTGAAAGAGCCAGCACTGGCCACTGTAAGGCTGCACCTGTGGCACACTGAAAGAGCCAGCACTGGCCACTGTAAGGCTGCACCTGTGGCACACTGAAAGAGCCAGCACTGGCCACTGTAAGGCTGCACCTGTGGCACACTGAAAGTGCCAGCACTGGCCACTGTAAGGCTGCACCTGTGGCACACTGAAAGAGCCAGCACTGGCCACTGTAAGGCTGCACCTGTGGCACACTGAAAGAGCCAGCACTGGCCACTGTAAGGCTGCACCTGTGGCACACTGAAAGCCAGCACTGGCCACTGTAAGGCTGCACCTGTGGCACACTGAAAGAGCCAGCAGCTGGCCACTGTAAGGCTGCACCTGTGGCACACTGAAAGTGCCAGCACTGGCCACTGTAAGGCTGCACCTGTGGCACACTGAAAGAGCCAGCACTGGCCACTGTAAGGCTGCACCTGTGGCACACTGAAAGAGCCAGCACTGGCCACTGTAAGGCTGCACCTGTGGCACACTGAAAGAGCCAGCACTGGCCACTGTAAGGCTGCACCTGTGGCACACTGAAAGAGCCAGCACTGGCCACTGTAAGGCTGCACCTGTGGCACACTGAAAGAGCCAGCACTGGCCACTGTAAGGCTGCACCTGTGGCACACTGAAAGAGCCAGCACTGGCCACTGTAAGGCTGCACCTGTTGCACACTGAAAGCCTTTCAAGAACACAAACTCCTCGGTCACATTTGCCTTGTGCTAGTTGTAACACAGTACAATACAAAATAACAATGAAATTACTTTAAACATCCTCTAATATGCCTTTATTTATCTTGTGATAAAATGTAATAAATTCATCAAAGAACGTATCACTCGTAACTACACAATCCATTCCATCTAAGACGTAAGACCTTCTAACTGTGCTCACTCCCTCAACAGTCTCTTATCCACTTCTGCATGTGTGCGTAAGGGCAAAGAAGACATTCAAGTGATCCACCTTGATGCAAACAGACTGTAGGCAGCCAGAAATGTGATCTCGCTAAATATCTGGGTCAGCATCTCAACATTCATATTTCCTGGGAATCACTGACGTTCTGCACCCAGCGACCAATGAGAAATAAGAAACACTGCAACATGTATAAGTTGCAATTTTAAGACATACACAATGTCACTATCGAAACCAATCAAATATAAATAGCACTATCTATGCACAGAAAGATTTAAGAATTGATGCCTTTAGTTTCAATCTAAGTTTTGTATATTATCTACCCCAACAAGTATACAGTTCTGGTCAGCAGGTCTCGGAAAGAGGAGCCAAGCTATGCACCTTCAGTTTCCCATGCAAAAACGTTGTGGAGAAATAGGTTATACTTTTGGAATAATAACTGACTGAGTTGGCCCAATGCTCATCCTTTCCATATTTACGTAAGGGGAAAATACCATTCACTGTCCCATGTTCAGATGGGGGCCACGCATTCAGTGTTTAAGTGTTGTCAAACATAGATACTTCACAATAATTTACTTCATTATAGTTTGTAAGTTTCACCTTGTGTACCGATGCTGTTGTTTCACTGAAAGCATCAGTGATAATATACAGGATCCACATACACCAGTGAGCATAGTTAGCAACTTACTTAGCATTCATGATCGTTTATTAGTTAAATATCATGAACCACACCTGTGAATTTTATCACCAATTAATGCCTTCTGTGTTGACCTGTTTTGTTGTGCCTCTGACTCTGAGTTCTGGTTTTAAACAGGATTTGAAAGTTTTTGAATTATTACTGTATATGTATATTATACAGTTTTTGAATTATTATACAGTTTTTGAATTATTACTGTATATGTATATTATATGTGAAACATCCATTTATGTCACAACTGGTAAGTGGTGACTTTTCAAAGATGTTAGACCCAACCCTGCTCAGCTGGTGCGATAGACTAAATCATGCATATTTTTTACAATTTATATATGTTTCATTATCAATCAATTTATCATTTATAGTTGATCACCATCTTAGTTAAGTTCAATTTAAATTGTCAACTAAATGATCAAATAGTTAATTTCATCAAAATGTGTAATTGTCAGATTTTTTATTTAAAATCTTGAAATGTTGCTCGCAACTGTAAGCAACACAGAAGAAAATGCAATGTTACTAATATAACCAGGTTAATTATACTCAATCATGAGGAATGCTCACCAAATATTAAGGTAAGATGCCTACAAATTATGTATCCATGATTATTTCATACATTGCTATATATCAGCAAATACATAATTCAGCTTAGTTTCCATTGGGTAAAGGAAATAGTCAGACTCAATAACTGGGTCAACAAGTCATACCCCAGGTTCATCAATACAACACTGTCCACTGTTAGATACCCCAACCCCATTGGGCATCTCACATGGCCAGGGTGTTTGTGACAGCACCTTTCTGTCACAAAGGAGGTTACAGCCAGCCGCTTGAGGTGGCCCTGATAAGGCAGGATCAGATCTAGATATGTGTGATTGGAAAGTATAATGGCAAGGCAGATACACATGTATTGTCAGTGGAACAAACCCAGCCTTGCGATAGCATCAACTGTGTCTTCTTATATCACCAGGTATCCTGTTATACCGCAGTTATTTCTTAAATACAGTAAAAACCTGTTTCTCTGAAGACCTCTTTGAAGCAGTTATCTAAATATTATTACAAGCTCATCATCTGATGTGTCATTTTCAGTAATGCATTCAGTTCTATTTGTATGTAATTATTTTCATCACTGCTGCGGCCCTAGTTGTTATTGCTATGGTAGCTATCCCTGCTACTGTAGCTGCCACCGCTACTGTAGCTGCCACCGCTACTGTAACTTGCTTCCACAGCTCTCCTCCTATGAGACACCAATACGCTACACACTGCTATTACTAATATACACATAATATAAACATAAAACCAAGAAGGCCCTACATCAATAATACATGGCATGTAGCACGCTAATACACACGCACACATACTGTAGTCACATGACATAGTACGCCATCTAGTGTGAACTCCACTGATGTCATTCAGACTGTGAGTGCCTCAGCTGGATAGATTGATACATCCCAAGTACAATCTAGCAAGTGGGAAGTGGGGTAGATTAATTCATTGTCCAGCAGGTAATGGTCACCTGTAATGGTCACTACTGTCCTGCATGACTGCCCCGGTCAGATTAAACTGCAGTTACTACACGGCACTGTCACACCAGCCCAATCTTCGAGTAAGTGCGTGTACGTTTATGACAACTGTACCAACCGTAGCATTTTATTATGGTTCTCAATTCACACAACAGAGCAGATAAACATGGTTTTTTTCTGGAATTAGTTTTACTACAACAAAGGAAACTGATGTAGAAATAATGTCTTGCAACACAGATAAATACTACACAAATGTATCAAATTAAGGACACACACTCACACTGTTTCCCAGTGCATTTCACACATTGTGTGCACAAACTACTAATTCACACATCAACGCTGTCTGGAGAAAGTCATCATTTTTTTTATCCTCATTTTGACCCGGTGATATTTTCTCTCTACAAGACCACCTCTGAAAACATTTGTTTTTAAATAATTAGCCAATTCCAGCATTTAATACTGTATTACGATTGAATCTGAGTTTGATATAAAATAAACTATATGACGTGTGACATCTGAGATGTTTGTGCATGTGCTAAAAGTAGTGAAAAAGTACTACATCAGCATGACTACGATGCTTATGAAATATTTTTTTTACATACAAATTGGCTAGTCTTTTTTACTAATGTCAGCAAATGTTGTTATTACTATAAGCCACCATTCTTGTTACTATTAGAAACAATGTATTGCAACTTTAAATTAGAGCAAAGTTTATATTCTCTTTACGCAATCACAGTATGTAATCATAAACACAAATCAACCTAATAATCTCATTATTTATTTCTGATATCGACATCTCAGACAACTGAGACATTGTGTCAGACATTTTGATGTACACAGCATAATCAGGGGAATAATATACAATGAATCAGTTTACTAAATGTTATCAAATATTATTTTCACTGCCCAAATCTTGTAGACAACACACGTGCCTGTCACAAACCAGACACTATGTATTAGCATCATTACACATTTCTTTTAGCTTCAATCCTTTGTTCCATTATTTTATTATTTGAGATATATGTGCACACATTTCACATTATACACATTTACACATGTGCATTATGTACACTAGAACTTTGTCTGGTTTAAAAAAATTTAAAGAAACAAATCATACACATAATGAGGCATGTTTTTAATTAACTTTTTGAAATTATTTTTTCATGAAATTATGTCCGGGTGCCAAACTAAAAGTTCCACTATTATGACATCATAGGAACATGTTTCCACATCCAATCAACAAACACTATTATGACATCATAGGAACATGTTTCCACATCCAATCAACAAACACTATTATGACATCACAGGAACATGTTTCCACATCCAATCAACAAACACTATTATGACATCACAGGAACATGTTTCCACATCCAATCAACAAACACTATTATGACATCACAGGAACATGTTTCCACATCCAATCAACAAACACTATTATGACATCACAGGAACATGTTTCCACATCCAATCAACAAACACTATTATGACATCACAGGAACATGTTTCCACATCCAATCAACAAACACTATTATGACATCACAGGAACATGTTTCCACATCCATTCAACAAACACTATTATGACATCACAGGAACATGTTTCCACATCCAATCAACAAACACTATTATGACATCACAGGAACATGTTTCCACATCCAATCAACAAACACTATTATGACATCACAGGAATATGTTTCCACATCCAATCAACAAACACTATTATGACATCAGAGGAACATGTTTCCACATCCAATCAACAAACACTATTATGACATCATAGGAACATGTTTCCACATCCAATCAACAAACACTATTATGACATCAGAGGAACATGTTTCCACATCCAATCAACAAACACTATTATGACATCATAGGAACATGTTTCCACATCCAATCAACAAACACTATTATGACATCATAGGAACATGTTTCCACATCCAATCAACAAACACTATTATGACATCACAGGAACATGTTTCCACATCCAATCAACAAACACTATTATGACATCACAGGAACATGTTTCCACATCCAATCAACAAACACTATTATGACATCACAGAAACATGTTTCCACATCCAATCAACAAACACTATTATGACATCACAGGAACATGTTTCCACATCCAATCAACAAACACTATTATGACATCACAGGAACATGTTTCCACATCCAATCAACAAACATTATTATGACATCACAGGAACATGTTTCCACATCCAATCAACAAACACTATTATGACATCATAGGAACATGTTTCCACATCCAATCAACAAACACTATTATGACATCACAGGAACATGTTTCCACATCCAATCAACAAACACTATTATGACATCATAGGAACATGTTTCCACATCCAATCAACAAACATGAAAGGGCATGTAAAACTGGCAAAGTTTATGGACCAGCCACCGTTCAACCGGCACTTTGTAGACAGAAGTACACTATAACTGCATCACGCTCAGCCAAATAAATATGGAGTCAAAAGGCCAGATAAAATGCACTGGTCAATAAGCCATTTATATACTTGCATCAGGCAGGTTACGACATGCAAGTGCCACAACACTACTAAGGCCAAAGACAAATTATACTGCAACTTGTTATAGCCCAGGTAAATGCTGCTATAACTAACATTTCTGTCAGAAAAATCATAAGCTAATCTACCTCCATAAAGAGACCATATCACATTACAATCTATCAATGAAAAAGGTGTTTAATAATAAGACACATGTATACAATAGAAGATAAAGATGACATGACAGGTTTTTGAACTAAATGCAAAACGACAAACAAATTTATCAGTTATTACCTACCTGTCATGAATACAGCCAAAATATTAAATAAAGAATAGAAATGAAGGTGAAACATTACCTCCAACCTAACTATCAGAATGGTTTGCTGAACATTGCCCGGGCTACGCATAGTTTACCTTTAGCCTAAAGATTGGAGGCCAAAATGTTTTTTAAAAGAAACATGTCACTGTGTCAGAATGTAAAGAATGCTATCCATAGATAAGATAGTAATAATATGATACACATGCTAGATCAACATTCAAAGACTAACTAATTCACAACACAATTAAGAGCCAGTACAGAAACGTTATGGTGCATGCACACTAAACACAGCTAATACTAGTAACCAAACTAAACTAAGAGACAATATTCTTGGTCTATTCATTGTGCGTAATCATATTAATGATGTGTCCTGCAACTGTAAGTATTCCAGATAAATACCAGCAATGGTCATATCCTTCTTTTGAGAATAATAACAAACAGCACTGTATGACGATATACTGCACTCAATCCATTTGGTTCTATTGAATCAATCTGGCAGCCATAGCAGTTCATTGTCCTGTGCCACAATACAACCATCGAACCAGCTGCACTACAAAGTGTTTGGTGCCACAGACAAACAGTTTTAACTTAGGCCTACTTGGTCAGTTAGAATGATCATATTTTCATGTGGACATAATAAAGGATCCACACATACCATCATAAGTACAGAGTAGCATAAAATAGGTTTCACTGTGAACACGCGAAGTACAGATGGAACCTCTACAATGCCTAGTGCATTGTCTACATGGATTACCTCCCTTTTGGAATATACACAGTATAATCTTCAGGGCAGCCATTGCTAGGAAAACCTGTTTCTTATGAACACCTGTCTGTGTTTGGACAGTTGTCTGTATCTCACTATAAATAATAATAACATCTTTATTTCGCACATTAAAAATGGCAAATGATGTATACGTATTTAATGCAGTCTTTCTGTCTTAATTGTGGCCTCTCTGTTTTGCTGCCTCACCTGTATTTGCTAGTTGGCATATATATATATTATAATGTATACAAAAGTTCAGCATATTTAATTGTACAGGGCAGCAATATAAATGTGCACACTTTAGTTAGATTCAAATAAGTTTTCTGAATAAACGAATCATGCAAAGAGCAGAGTATAATTTTTATTAACATTTGGAAATTCTTGTGAAATGATGTCTAAATTGTTGGGTGTGGATTAATGAGGCTGCACTGTATCAGGTTCATACAATCACAGGCATCGCCTGATACAGAGTTTCCTGCAAGAGCTGGAGTCTTGTTGAGAGAATCCATCTCCTCGGCACAGGAAGGAAGCCTTAATTAGCCGCTCCATTAGCAAAGGATGTCAGACTACAACTCAGGACATGCTTATCTTTGCCAGTGTGGATCAATATTTCTCTGATTGTACAAGTTATCTGACAATTCATGAAAACCAGTGAAGAAACTCCCAAGTGTTTCTACACCACAATCTCCAGTTTCCCCATGCCCGTAAATACAACCTTATCAATGTACCAGTGTTCAAACAAGATGAACTCAGCACCAATGTTGTCTACAAACATTTTGGTTTATTTGTGAATACACAATTCAGATGCATTTGTGAGTTATTGTTTTCACTTTTACAGATTATGAAATTTATGTTTTGTTATGTGCAATAATAACATCAACAACAAAGTTAGCATTGTGTATGCTAACTTCGAGACAACCAACAACTATCGATATTCTATGGACAAAAAGCAACAGGGCTTATGAGACTTCAGATGTCAGTGTAGCTTTGAGACTTCAGATGTCAGTGTAGCTTTGAGACTTCAGATGTCAGTGTAGCTTTGATACTTCAGATGTCGGTGTAGCTTTGAGACTTCAGATGTCGGTGTAGCTTTGAGACTTCAGATGTAGGTGTAGCTTTGAAACTTCAGATGTCGGTGCAGCTTTGAGACCATTATCTCAGATGCCAATGTCTTCAAGACCTTCAACTGCCTCATCATCCACATATCGAAACAAGTGCTCTTAAAACTACAAACATTCATAGAACTATAAACAATGTATTGTTCTAACTGCTGCTGCACTCATGGTACAAAGGCTGCACCTGAGAACAACTCGATCCAGATAACTGGATACAAAGAACTCCACATTTGACGTTCCTGAGAAGCCAATATTGCAGCAAGACTGGAAGTACAAATTAGTATTAGAAGGATACGAAGAGATTAAAACGTGATCAAATTGAATTTGTTAAGATACTGAATGGCTATGAAAAAAACTGATATAGAAATTGTTCACTCTTACATTTACAGTTTACAGCACAAGAACAAAGACACAAAGTTGTGTTAGCAAATGAACAGTGTGGACTGCACTCACTTGATATCAGACAGTATTGGTTTCACAGGACGTTAAATGATTGAAACAAATTATTTATTGATTACACAAATATTGGAAGAGTAAACATATTTCAAAAGAAAACTGACACACATGTAAACATGGAACAACATAGGCTGGATACGAAGTAACTTCTGATGTCAGAAAGTACTCATTCTCAAAGCGAACAATAAACGAATGGGAAAGTTATCTATTGATTATGTAAATACGGGAGTGCATAGGTCATAAAACAAAACTAACAAATATATTATAAGGTTATATATAATCTATGAATAATTGTTAGACACTCAATAAAGCAATAGTTTCATCGTCCACTTGTCATCCTTGGATGGTGTTTCAAAGGAAATCTTATTAGACATTGATATGAGGAAGACCGAGTTTGTCACCTGTGCACATGATTAGAGGACCACTGGGTGGCACTCAGCGCTATCAGGCCTGCCTGTGTGCCACTGTCAATCCATCAGGCCTGCCTGTGTGCCACTGTCAATCCATCAGCCTCACTGCAGTCAATATGTAACAAAACTAACATGGACTGTGTCAGTCTCCCTATTGCCAACACTGTTCATGTCAAACTAAATTGCATTCACGCTATGGAGCCCCCATGTAACACTTTTAAAATATTGTCATGGTAACACGACCGTGTCAAGGCCGATGTGTGTAGACATTTATGCTGTATTTATAATATTCCACAAGATCGCGCATTTGCTCCTTCAAGCAACATGTAAAACTTGTCATGTTCAGGGCAATGTGACAGATAAGGACAGACACTAGTCATGCTGATAAAAAATCAATACAGCACTCGATGCTGGGAAAAACGTCAATTTTGTATGTCATCAGTTACAGACAAAATATAATTTGTAACAGATTCCGGTTTTGCAATTACACTCCAATTGTAATTTTTGTTCATGTACACACATATTGGGAACACTAACATAAATTATGATTAATTAGTAGTAGTAGTGCTTAATTACAGTATTCTTTTCATATCACAATAATAACAGTCTATTATATGTTTACAATAACAAATAATCAATAAACTTCTGGAATAAGCAGTTGGTTTCGCATTATGCATATAAATACCAGTGACCAAGGTATGGAAATATTTGTAACAGTAAACTGTAATTGAAGTGGAGCAACTGCAACAGATACAACATTTTAGGAGTGTAACTGTAATGAAAAAATGAGAATCAATTGTAATTAATTTTATTTTGTGTAACAGAATCCAATAGTGGTTGAAACTATGTGAAAGGGGCACCCTTTCTGTGACACTGCATAATTAAAACGACCAAACCATTACAGGTGCTCGACCACGGAAGATTCACCATTCAACAGCAAATTAAGTTGTTTATATTTATTATTCTCATTGAAACAAGTGAT
This sequence comes from Paraescarpia echinospica, assembly GCA_020002185.1. Classification (NCBI taxonomy): domain Eukaryota; kingdom Metazoa; phylum Annelida; class Polychaeta; order Sabellida; family Siboglinidae; genus Paraescarpia; species Paraescarpia echinospica. The sequence goes on along the minus strand of CM034531.1, from coordinate 94,715,357 downwards.
TCAGTCTTGCTTAAGGTAAACAACCATGCCTTGTCAGTTTGTGGCCAACTCTTTCTGAACGTTGTAAACAAACATTGGTAAGAAGAGAGCTGTTTTAGACAGCTGTTTACTACAGTAGTTTCTGGTTATTAGTATGTGAGTCACACATAATGGCTGCTGCCCACAGCTAATTTAGTAACCACACAGGCTGTCACGTCATTGTTTCTCCAACTTTACACACATTTGCCTGGCATTACCGTTAATGTTCCACCATTACATGTACAGTGAACCATTAAACGTCCACCATTACCGTTATTTTACCACAATTACAATTGTGTGCCCACGATTAATGTTGTTTATCCACAATTACAGTTGTCTGCCCAAATTACAATTGCCTGTCGTACATAATACAAAATGTCATATTTTCCCATTATAATCAGACCCGGGCATTTAAGAAATCAGAATCAAAGGCCGATTCTGAATCCAATTCCAGAATCGGAATAATTTTTTTAGTTTTAAATGGAATCGCCATAGTGTGGGTGGAATCAGAATCAAAAGATTTCGTTGGAATCAGAATCGTCATAGTGTGGGTGGAAACAGAATTGGAATAAAAAAGTGAGTTGGAATCAGTGATGTGGAATCAGCCCCAGGTCTGATTATAACAAATGTTATTCACATTGTGTTTTGAAAACTAAGGTTAAGTGTTTTACGTGTTATCAAAATATATGCTACGAAACCTATTTAAGTGTTGTCAAACACGGATATTTCACAATAATTAAGTTCATTATACTTTGTAAGTTTCACCTTGTCTACCGAAAGCATCAGTGATAATATACAGGATCCACATACACCAGTGAGCATAGTTAGCAACTTACTTAGCATTCATGATCGTTTATTAGTGAAATATCATGAACCACACCTGTGAATTTTATCACCAATTAATGCCTTCTGTTGATACACATTCTGTGATGACCTGTTTTGTTGTGCCTCTGACTCTAAGTTCTGGTTTTAAGTGGATTTGAAAGTTTTTTAATTATTACTGTATATTATATATTAAAATTTAGTCTATTGCACCATCAATATTTTTTATATTTTTTACATTTTATACATCTTTCATTATCAATCAATTTATTATTTACAGTTGTTCACCATCTTAATTAAGTTCAATTTAAATTGTCAACTAAATTATCAACTAGTTAATTGCACCAAAATGTGTAATTGTCAGATTTTGTATTTAAAATTTTGAAATGTTGCTCGCAACTGTAAGCAACACAGAAGAAAATGCAATAAGAAAATGCAATGTTACTAATGTAACCAGGTTAATTATACTCGATCGTGAGGAATGCTCACCAAATATTAAGGTAAGATGCCTACTAATTATGTATCCATGATTATTTCATACATTGCTATAATTATTATATAAGTAAATACATAATTCAGCATAGTTTCCACTGGGTAAAGGAAATAGTGATTCAAGAGGTCATTGACCGTGGACAAATCAAGTTATCTTCCAACTATCACATTGAACTCATGCAGAATGACAAGGAAATGTGAACCTTCTTACATGTAATCAATAACAGCTTTAACCTCGCAGCAAAATCAAAATACAAGTTTTCCTATTAACAAAAGAATACTACACAGCTAAACCTGTTTGTCTGACTCATCATATATCATTAGTAAAGCATGAGATGTGGCTGTGTGTGCGTGCATGCAGTCTCTTCCAGCCATTTCACTCATCTACAATTCATGCAGGGTCTCTCTTTGTTCTCAGCAGATATACACCCCTCTCAGTGTCACTGTCAACACTGTAGGGGTCAGTCCACTATAAGTTTTCCCATTAGTGGCCATGTTAGCGTTTTGTAGGATTATAAGAAAAGTGACAAACAACAATTCTTAAACTTCTCACCTGCTGTTATCACCATCTCATTGACATGCTGGTCGAGTTTAGTTAAAAATCTAATATTTTTAGCTTTCGTAAAATTCCTGTATGTGTGACACCCGTCAATATTTACGAATGCCGGCAAGCATTACTCCGCCAAAGGGTCAAACAGACAAACTGCTGCCAAAATCCTTCAGCTTATTCAAATCATCTAGAAATCCACCATTTTCCAGTCAACACCTTCTACAATCAAACCTTGAAATCTGACTACTCAAATGCATTCGTGAAAATGTTCATCAAGTTGGAAGACTAATTAAATACGCAGATTTCTTAATTCACAATTTCACAACTATATAAATTTGATTCACTTCGACCGCCTTCGGTGATCAAAACTGAAGTGAGTCGAATTTCCTGAAGAAGGCTGGCGAAGGCAGTCGAAACGTTTAATTTACATAGTTGTGATTTAAGAAATTTGCTTATTTAATTTACTCAAATGCACTTATGTCAGAGCAGGTGAATTTTGTAAATCATTTCTAAAAAATACACTGCACTTTTTTCGTTCAAACCAACATATTTTATAGGCACCAATATTACAATCACTTTGCAATTCTATTTTTGTAATCCCTCCTCGTGTTTGTGTTTTATGCACATTTTAAAGGTGCCACCAAACTTGGCAAGGATCAGAAAAATCAGTACTTCACTGTTGGACAATTTGTAATCCAGCACAGCATTCTCAGGTGGCACGTATAAACTCCTAATACAGTTTTCCAGAAAGTCCAATATGTGTTTTATAAGAATATTCAATACAGCCAGTTGTTATGTTACATTCAAATTTATATTGATTGTTTGACCTTGTGCCCTATTTACAAAGGTAAATATCAACAAAAAGTCACCTTAGGGTGTTAATTCCCCAAAGGGCAGACTTCTCATGCAGTTCAATTACATAATATTACAAGGCCTAATTAGCACACATTCAGAAAACAATGCCACTTGCTTGATTGGCCAGAAGGTCCTGCCAGTAGATAGTATCTGATAACAGGCTCCAGCTACAGCCAACTCCAGCTAGTCACTGTCATCAGGCTTCATTAGGGTCAATGACAAGATCTTCAAATGTGTTTAACTAGCAGAAGTAAACAAAAAAGATTGATGGATCACCCTACTGAACTGTCATTGGTTCATTTTCATACAGATTTGCAAACTGAGGCTTAACTAGTAGCATACACACCCCACCCCCCTTATAAGATATGTGTTCTGCAACTGTGATTTGGACTTGCAGACTGATGAGAAGTCTGTAATATCCCAAAACGGTTTGTCCCATTCAACTATAGTTTTGCCATACACATATTTTCAGTGATTGTTTCAAATCAAATCAAATCAAATTTATTTATACACCACATATCTCTACAAAGCAGATTCAGGGGTGTTTCAAGATATTTGAAGTAAAACGCATCCTCCATGATTGTGCAATGACAATAGCGTGCTTCCGTTGGCGAACATGTTATCGTTTTGTTTGGTTATAAGAAAATGTGACCTACAACAATTTTTGAACTTCTCACCTGCTGTAATCATCATCTCATTGACATGCTGGTCGAGTTTATTAAAAATCTAATATTCTAATATAATACATATTATGAATGCCGGCAAGCATTACTCCGCCAAAGGGTCAAACAGGCAAATTGCTGCTAAATATCCATCCGCTTATTCAAATCATCTAGAAATCCACCATTTTACAGTCAACACTTTCTACAATCACACTACTCAAATGCACTTACGTCAGAGCAGGTGAATTTTGTTTAAAAAAAACAGTTCTCCAAAAAATGTCTGCACTTTTTTGTACATAACGAAACAGAAAGTCTAAGTGAGGCATGACCTCTGCAGGGCCACACGAATAACAACCATGCTGCTGTCCCAATATCTGACCTACATCATGACTAACTGACTGGCTATTATGCACCATATGACTGTCATGGCTGCTTTAGAAAGTATGTCATACAAAAGGAACCTGAATTCTCAACAGATTTATAGCTGTTGAAAGGTGAAACCAAATTGTTATTGCTTTAATATATTTACAAAGCAAAGAAGATGTTAAGTAATGGCATGAAAGTGTGTTTATCATCACTGAAGTTTTATTGCACTAAACAGACTGTGGTATCAAACTGCACATAATTCTAGTAAGGTGTCTAACATTAAGTTATCGTGTGAAATTATACTGCAATTTTCGCAAATCACATGCAAGATGTATGCACACAAAACAGTCCAAGTTGTATAGGAAATAACAACATCAACAAGAAATGCTTACAAAGTTAGATAGCAACTTGGCAGACGGCCCCTGAAAGCTATAAAAAGACTGTTGTTCACGACCACAAGCCCAAGCATGTGGCAGCTAAGCTGTTAGTGCCCCCACAGATAGCTGGGTAGACGAGGCAGTCGTTCGTGACACGTGAGATGTCACCGATAAATCCAGTACCATGGAAGAAAATGTGTCCCGAGACAAGATTCTAGATTCTTCGACCTTCGTGGTCACTTAGGAATTATGTCATGAGTCATGATTTATAAAAATCGATGGCAGAACAGCAAGAGAGTAACGGTCTCAAATACACATGGTCTCCTGCATCTCCAGTCCTTGCATGGTCTCAAAATGCAACTGAACAACAGAGATTTCACTCTCAGATGGTCTCAAAAAATATTCGTACAATTACAAGAAATAGAACTCTGGTAAAGTTTGTTTCGCAAAGCAGTTAGCAAACATTTTGGATGGTCACGTAATAATGTTCTCCAAAGGCATACTGGCTATGTTCCTCTCATAAAGACTAAAGATATCTCCAGGTACAGAGCTGTGGTTATGATCCTACAGATAATAATGTTCTCCAAAGGCATACTGGCTATGTTCCTCTCATAAAGATCAAATATATCTCCAGGTACAGAGCTCTGGTTATGATCCTACAGATAAAAATGGTTTCACAATACAGACAGTCTCTTGTAAATCGAAGGTCTCGAAAAATAAATGGTCCCTAACAAATCCATCAAGGTGGCCTCCATTCTCCACACACAAAAATGTCATAGTCCCAAACAACATGTTTCCAAATTTAGACATTTCTTGGTTACTGGTCTCTAAAGACAATCGACTGCCCTACTTTCCAGTCAGATCACAAAGCCAATAAATTTGGACACAGAATCTACGATCTAATGATGTGCCCCAACAGGACAAATCCTGGCAATTATATTATTCATACCTATCAGTACACTTTATGGCAACTCAATCACAGTACTGTATACGTACTGCCCATTAATTTCAAGGAAACTACATTTCGGGAGCAATGCTGCGCTTTTAACGGGACAAACACGTACTGGAACACACGGTCAGGGTAACAATCTGACCAGGTCAGTGCACAGGAAGTGGACAAATCTTGCATGATCAAAACAATGGTCACACTACTACACCATGCTGTCATGAACTTGTATTAGCAGGAATAACGCCATCACATAAAGTCTGGATTTGGATATGATACAGGGGCCAGTTTCATGAAGCGTACTTAAACTACGCTGTTACTTAGCGCTACGCAAGTGCGTAAACTCCAATTCTTGCGTAGCTAAGTAGTTGCGTAAAATTAAGCAAAGCGGGTTTCATGTAGCGTGCATTACCTATTTCTTAACTAAGTAGGCGCGTAAAGCTGTCACGTGGTTAGATTAGCGTCATGATACGGGTAATCCCTGGGATTCCCCTTCCCACTTTCCCGCTAGCAACATGGCAACAGCACGCGACGCTGCCGGTTCCGAATCGAATTTCAGTGATGAGGAGTTGAGCATTTTGCGCTGTTGTGCTGCATTTGTGATGTGGATAAATGGTGTGAGCAGCCAGTCTTGGAGCATGTAGCCGCTGTCACCGAGGATGTATCCTTCCAGTGTGAGCAGCCAGTCTTGGAGCTTGTAGCCACTGTCACCTAGGATGTATCCTTCCAGTGTGAGCAGCCAGTCTTGGAGCTTGTAGCCGCTGTCACCGAGGATGTATCCTTCCAGTGTGAGTGGCCAATCTTGGAGCCGCTGTCACCGAGGATGTATCCTTCCAGTGTGAGCGGCCAGTCTTGGAGCTTGTAGCCGCTGTCACCGAGGATGTATCCTTCCAGTGTGAGCAACCAGTCTTGGAGCATGTAGCCGCTGTCACCGAGGATGTATCCTTCCAGTGTGAGCGTCTTGGAGCTTGTAGCCGCTGTCACCGAGGATGTATCCTTCCAGTGTGAGCGGCCAGTCTTGGAGCTTGTAGCCGCTGTCACCGAGGATGTATCCTTCCAGTGTGAGTGGCCAGTCTTGGAGCTTGTAGCCACTGTCAC
>CM034531.1:94480332-94700539 GCA_020002185.1 Paraescarpia echinospica | reverse complement strand
GTCACCGAGGATGTATCCTTCCAGTGTGAGCAGCCAGTCTTGGAGCATGTAGCCACTGTCACCGAGGATGTATCCTTCCAGCGTGAGCAGCCAGTCTTGGAGTTTGTAGCCGCTGTCACCGAGGATGTATCCTTCCAGTGTGAGCAGCCAGTCTTGGAGCTTGTAGCCGCTGTCACCAAGGATGTATCCTTCCAGTGTGAGCAGCCAGTCTTGGAGCTTGTAGCCGCTGTCACCGAGGATGTATCCTTCCAGTGTGAGCAGCCAGTCTTGGAGCTTGTAGCCGCTGTCACCAAGGATGTATCCTTCCAGTGTGAGCAGCCAGTCTTGGAGCTTGTAGCCGCTGTCACCAAGGATGTATCCTTCCAGTGTGAGCAGCCAGTCTTGGAGCTTGTAGCCACTGTCACCTAGGATGTATCCTTCCAGTGTGAGCCGCCAGTCTTGGAGCTTGTAGCCGCTGTCACCGAGGATGTATCCTTCCAGTGTGAGCAGCCTGTCTTGGAGCTTGTAGCCACTGTCACCGAGGATGTATCCTTCCAGTGTGAGCGGCCAGTCTTGGAGCTTGTAGCCGCTGTCACCGAGGATGTATCCTTCCAGTGTGAGCAGCCAATCTTGGAGCTTGTAGCCACTGTCACCTAGGATGTATCGTTCCAGTGTGAGCAGCCAGTCTTGAAGCTTGTAGCCGCTGTCACCGAGGATGTATCCTTCCAGTGTGAGCAGCCAGTCTTGGAGCTTGTAGCCGCTGTCACTGAGGATGTATCCTTCCAGTGTGAGCAGCCAGTCTTGGAGCTTGTAGCCACTGTCACTGAGGATGTATCCTTCCAGTGTGAGTGGCCAGTCTTGGAGCTTGTAGCCACTGTCACTGAGGATGTATCCTTCCATTGTGAGCAGCCAGTCTTGGAGCTTGTAGCCGCTGTCACCGAGGATGTATCCTTCCAGTGTGAGCAGCCAGTCTTGGAGCTTGTAGCCGCTGTCACCGAGGATGTATCCTTCCAGTGTGAGCAGCCAGTCTTGGAGCTTGTAGCCACTCTGCCTTCGGGGCTTGAGGCATGTATCCTTCCAGTGTGAGTGGCCAGCCTTTGAGTTGTAGCTGTCACCTGGTGATGTATCCTTCCAGGTGAGCAGCCAGTCTTGGAGTTTGCAGTCATGGTCACCGAGGATGATCCTTCCAGTGTGAGCAGCCAGTCTTGGAGCATAGCCATTGTCACCGAGGATGTATCCCTTCCCAGTGTGAGGCCAGTCTTGGCATGTAGTCGCTGTCACCATGAGGGATGTCCTTCCAGTGTGAGCAGCCAGTCTTGGAGCATGTAGCCGCTGTCACCGAGGATGTATCCTTCCAGTGTGAGCAGCCAGTCTTGGAGCATGTAGCCGCTGTCACCGAGGATGTATCCTTCCAGTGTGAGCAGCCAGTCTTGGAGCTTGTAGCCGCTGTCACCGAGGATGTATCCTTCCAGTGTGAGCAGCCAGTCTTGGAGCTTGTAGCCATTGTCACTGAGGATGTATCCTTCCAGTGTGAGCAGCCAATCTTGGAGCTTGTAGCCATTGTCACCGAGGATGTATCCTTCCAGTGTGAGCAGCCAGTCTTGGAGCTTGTAGCCGCTGTCACCGAGGATGTATCCTTCCAGTGTGAGCAGCCAGTCTTGGAGCATGTAGCCGCTGTCACCGAGGATGTATCCTTCCCGTGTGAGCAGCCAGTCTTGGAGCATGTAGCGGCTGTCACTGAGGATGTATCCTTCCAGTGTGAGCAGCCAGTCTTGGAGCTTGTAGCCACTGTCACTGAGGATGTATCCTTCCAGTGTGAGTGGCCAGCCTTGGAGCTTGTAGCCGCTGTCACCGAGGATGTATCCTTCCAGTGTGAGCAGCCAGTCTTGGAGCTTGTAGCCGCTGTCACCGAGGATGTATCCTTCCAGTGTGAGCAGCCAGTCTTGGAGCATGTAGCCATTGTCACCGAGGATGTATCCTTCCAGTGTGAGCAGCCAGTCTTGGAGCATGTAGCCGCTGTCACCGAGGATGTATCCTTCCAGTGTGAGTGGCCAATCTTGGAGCTTGTAGCCACTGTCACCGAGGATGTATCCTTCCAGTGTGAGTGGCCAATCTTGGAGCTTGTAGCCATTGTCACCGAGGATGTATCCTTCCAGTGTGAGCAGCCAGTCTTGGAGCTTGTAGCCGCTGTCACCGAGGATGTATCCTTCCAGTGTGAGCAGCCAGTCTTGGAGCATGTAGCCGCTGTCACCGAGGATGTATCCTTCCAGTGTGAGCAGCCAGGCTTGGAGCTTGTAGCCTCTGTCACTGAGGATGTATCCTTCCAGTGTGAGCAGCCAGTCTTGGAGCTTGTAGCCACTGTCACCAAGGATGTATCCTTCCAGTGTGAGCAGCCAGTCTTGGAGCTTGTAGCCACTGTCACCGAGGATGTATCCTTCCAGTGTGAGCAGCCAGTCTTGGAGCATGTAGCCGCTGTCACCGAGGATGTATCCTTCCAGTGTGAGCAGCCAGTCTTGGAGCTTGTAGCCGCTGTCACCGAGGATGTATCCTTCCAGTGTGAGCAGCCAGTCTTGGAGCTTGTAGCCACTGTCACCGAGGATGTATCCTTCCAGTGTGAGCAGCCAGTCTTGGAGCTTGTAGCCGCTGTCACCGAGGATGTATCCTTCCAGTGTGAGCAGCCAGTCTTGGAGCTTGTAGCCGCTGTCACCGAGGATGTATCCTTCCAGTGTGAGCAGCCAGTCTTGGAGCTTGTAGCCATTGTCACCGAGGATGTATCCTTCCAGTGTGAGCAGCCAGTCTTGGAGCTTGTAGCCACTGTCACTGAGGATGTATCCTTCCAGTGTGAGTGGCCAGCCTTGGAGCTTGTAGCCGCTGTCACCGAGGATGTATCCTTCCAGTGTGAGCAGCCAGTCTTGGAGCTTGTAGCCGCTGTCACCGAGGATGTATCCTTCCAGTGTGAGCAGCCAGTCTTGGAGCATGTAGCCATTGTCACCAAGGATGTATCCTTCCAGTGTGAGCAGCCAGTCTTGGAGCTTGTAGCCATTGTCACCGAGGATGTATCCTTCCAGTGTGAGCAGCCAGTCTTGGAGCTTGTAGCCGCTGTCACCGAGGATGTATCCTTCCAGTGTGAGTGGCCAATCTTGGAGCCGCTGTCACCGAGGATGTATCCTTCCAGTGTGAGCGGCCAGTCTTGGAGCTTGTAGCCGCTGTCACCGAGGATGTATCCTTCCAGTGTGAGTGGCCAATCTTGGAGCTGCTGTCACCGAGGATGTATCCTTCCAGTGTGAGCGGCCAGTCTTGGAGCTTGTAGCCGCTGTCACCGAGGATGTATCCTTCCAGTGTGAGCAGCCAGTCTTGGAGCATGCAGCCGCTGTCACCGAGGATGTATCCTTCCAGTGTGAGCAGCCAGTCTTGGAGCTTGTAACTGCTGTCACCGAGGATGTATCCTTCCAGTGTGAGCAGCCAGTCTTGGAGCATATAGCCACTGTCACTGAGGATGTATCCTTCCAGTGTGAGTGGCCAGCCTTGGAGCTTGTAGGCGCTGTCACTGAGGATGTATCCTTCCCGTGTGAGCAGCCAGTCTTGGAGCATGTAGCGGCTGTCACTGAGGATGTAACCTTCCAGTGTGAGCAGCCAGTCTTGGAGCTTGTAGCCGCTGTCACCGAGGATGTATCCTTCCAGTGTGAGCAGCCAGTCTTGGAGCATATAGCCACTGTCACTGAGGATGTATCCTTCCAGTGTGAGCAGCCAGTCTTGGAGCATATAGCCACTGTCACTGAGGATGTATCCTTCCAGTGTGAGTGGCCAGTCTTGGAGCTTGTAGCCGCTGTCACCGAGGATGTATCCTTCCAGTGTGAGCAGCCAGTCTTGGAGCTTGTAGCCGCTGTCACCGAGGATGTATCCTTCCAGTGTGAGCAGCCAGTCTTGGAGCATGTAGCCGCTGTCACCGAGGATGTATCCTTCCAGTGTGAGCAGCCAGTCTTGGAGCTTGTAGCCGCTGTCACCGAGGATGTATCCTTCCAGTGTGAGCAGCCAGTCTTGGAGCATGTAGCCACTGTCACCGAGGATGTATCCTTCCAGTGTGAGTGGCCAGTCTTGGAGCTTGTAGCCGCTGTCACCGAGGATGTATCCTTCCAGTGTGAGCAGCCAGTCTTGGAGCATATAGCCACTGTCACTGAGGATGTATCCTTCCAGTGTGAGCAGCCAGTCTTGGAGCTTGTAGCCGCTGTCACCGAGGATGTATCCTTCCAGTGGCCAAGGTGCCGTCTCGAACACATTGAACACGGGACTCTCCCGCAGAATACGTGCGTTATGCACCGATCCTGGCCACCTCACAACACTGTTCATGATCATGAAAAATTCATCTAACTGCACCGTTTATCTGATGCTGGTCGTAAGGCCACCATTAAGAACAACTTAGTGGAGTTACGCCACGGGGGTAGGAGCCGTAAGCTAAGTAGGGCGTTGCACCCACTGCGTAGTCTAAGTAGACGACATGAAACGCAAAATCTTCTACGATGACCTTCGTAGCGCTAAGTAACCATTCGTAGCCGCTAAGTAGGCTTCATGAAACCGGCCCCTGGTCAGTAAGAATAAAGTTAAGGAATAAGTAGAACATTTTTTACGATTTATGGCAATGACTTCACAGAAACATCTTATACAACATCCCATAAGAATAATTTTCAAAGGATGATATATCAGAAATGTATGTGTTTATTATTATTATTATACTTTCAGTGACTGGACAGGTTTCTTTTTCCACTACAGTTCATACATCTGTGTTAGTGACATACTAAAATGTAGTGTATACATTCATGGTGGGTTAGAGTTAGACACCAACCTGTGTAGGATCGTCTTACTTCCCCTGGTATAAACACCAAGTAGAACAGACAAATGGCTTTTAATGTCTCTTCCGAAAGACACATGCAAAGTGAGCTTAAAAAAATTGTCCGAGGTCCGAAATGATGGCAAGTGCAATCGAACCATTGTTACCTCAAATGCCAATTGATGGCTCAAACCCCATGCTCACCTTCTGCATAGACAAGTGCATTATCTTTCATTCCTTACATGGAAATACAGTTGCACCTACATGCATGTAGCTGAATGAGCAATCTCTGCCAAAACGGACCCACTACTAATGGTAGAACTATGAAGGCGAGGCCCGATAACACACAGGGTGCTGCCTTCCAGACCTGCTCGTGGATCCAAGTTATATCAACAGAAACGCCGGTATCAACCTCAAGATAACTTAGACAAGAATCACATCATCCTTCTATTTTTAAGGGTCCATTTTCGGACATTTACGCCAATGGGAGTTTAGAAATGAAATCCCAGCTCTGTAAGTCCACAACAGGTTTTTTCCATTTCACTGCTTGAGATCTTTTACTTCCCCTGGCATAGACACCATATAGAAGGGACCAATTGCTTATAGACTCTCTTCCGAAAGACACGGGCAACATAGGGTGAATGAAGTTACCCAAGTTTCAACATGGTGGCCGGTATTGGTACCAAACCACCGATTTGTCGGCACCAGGATTTGAACCCCGGTTCCTCTGATCAACAGTCCGGCACTCTGATTGCTCAACCACCAAGCCCTGCACTCAACACAACCACAGTGGTGTGGGTGATGGATATTATCCATGGCATTCTTAGTGTTATTTGCTTACTTTTTCATGCAGATAATAGGAGGTTTTCCTACTGTCAATATCAGGCTGACTTGGTAGAAATAAGATTGGACTAGCTTTTTACACATCCAATGAATTGCAAAATGAAAAATCTTGTGTTATATATATTGGAATAGGTATCATATTAAGTACATCCCTAGCAACCAAGTTTAAGTAGGTCAGTAGGTATTTACCCAGCAACCTAGTCAATAAGTGGGGCAGTATGTATAAATATCACCCTAGCAACATGTCAAGTTTGCCGTACCAGTTAGCTAAAATATATCAATAAATACATTGACACAACCAAATCAGTTTAGATAGGAACAATGTTCACATTTTTTAAAGTAGGCTATATGAATTCATGAGAATAATAACAATACTGCGATAGCACATGTGGCAGTAGTAGACTAGTAGATTGTGAAAATCAAAAGAAACAAAATCATTCTAAGCAGTCATTATCAAAGCTATCATTCGTGTCCAACTTCAGTATTGCTTTTGACCCCAAGTAGATTATGTTCAGATTCAAGCAATTTTAATAAAAGAATGCATACTTCAGACTTTTATCAGGGTAACTTGCAGAGTCTGAATAGCCTTTTATGTCATATATTATACACAAATCTCATGGATACGATTCCTCTTGTTCAATGATTTTCAACTGGGCCCAGTCCAAAATAATATAACAGTGGAATGAGTGGATACAGGATACGTTGCTTACTTGGGAAATTATTTTCAAACAAGGGAAGCAAAAAACTGAATCGAAGAAGGAATTTTTAAAAATTGTTGACTTGGCATGTTTGCATGAGTAAAAGCAGACATTTACATTCTTCTCAAGAATCATTTAGTAAGTCTGTCATGTGTCATTGTCCAGAAGATGCAGAATGTAAATATTCTTTTTGTAACATTGATTTTCCTACATGCTGTCATCAGTAATTTATGACTACTGTGTAGAACTTGATATAAAAAAACTGACTGGGTATTTCGTCGGAGCTATTCAGACATATACCATTCACCTCCATTCACCTCCACTTGTACCTTGTAGGTCCACTAACTCATACAACTCTCTCAGTTTACTTGTAACACAAAATAACTTTCTTTCTTATGAATTACTAGGGACAGTTATGACAACAAATTTACTGTACTGTCAAATTAAACCCCCTTCATTGAGTCAGTTGTTGACATTAAAGTTGCTGCAAGGAAATTATGTCAATTGTCTGTTTTGTTTTGAAAACGCTATCATATCCAAAACACTAGTCAGTATAATTAGTAATTTCAGTCTTAATTAGTAAAAGTATAACATTAACAAGATCTGTACGAGCCATTTAAGGTATTGATAAATTTTAACTGGTGCAATCCTAGACACCAACAGATTGTTTGTACCAAGAGAACAGGAAATGGGTATTTGCACAAACTAATAATGCATCTGAAATAATTAAACTTGTTACAATAAATTAAATAACAACAGTCATAAATTTTGCAGAAAAAATGACATCTTGTCACATCTAAGCATATACAATGTTATTTATTACTTCAAAGTGACAATGAGCAGTCAACAATTTGTTGAAATAACAAACAAGTACTCTTCAATAATATAATAAGACATAAAACTGGATGCAAACAACAGGTGAAACAGCTGCATGACATCTGACGTGAATAAACAGCACTGATAAAAGGCCTTCATGTCAACTGACAACTGTCAGTGTCACTATCTCCAAACATGAATGACTTGCTCGTGCGTCGAAGACATGTCATGTAGGCAATCATAATGTTACTATTTCTTCGGTCGTTATTATGGTCATTGTGGCTGAAATAGGCGAGTGCATTCACAAACTGATACATACACAAATTAAAACTTAGCTACATTGTTTCAACCAGCCGTACTCGTCCAAAGGAAGGGCGATCGGCCATCTTGAAATAGGATCCGAAATCCACCTCAACCATGCACAAAATCACTATAATTTTAACAAGAATGCAACTAGTAACGATACGTTTGATTAACATTTAACGACCATTTAATTTTCTAGGTGGGGTCTGTCAGGATTTTTCATTTCTTACCCATTCCGTGTAAATTTTTATGCATTTACTACATGGGCTTAATGATGGTGGAGCGCCTTTCTTCTCGAAATGGGCAACGTTCCAAGAGTACTATACCTTTGAAACAGGGCGAACTGGGGCTGTTTCTATCGGGTGAAGCTCGATTATCTGGCGACCGTCTCGTCTTTCTGTGACTGTCGGTGATTGCCCTTTGTGATGTGGGGGATGAGGTTGGGCCGCTACAAGACTTTGCTGTCGCAGGGGTTCCTTTTAGCCCAAACGTAAGCGTAGCCTTCATGGGTCCTTGTTTTGTCGAAGGGGACGCTATTCGGCGCATCCTACTGGAAGACTGGCTAGCCATTTTCGGGAACTTACTCGGTTCCACGCCAACAGCAGTCTTTCCTCTGCTTAACTGTTAAGTTTCATTAAAATAGTTCCACTCCTTGCAGTGCGAACCTCGTTTTTCTGACAGCACTCCCGAAGCACACACCGGCTTCCAGCTTCTACTCCGGCAACTCAACAAGGGCTCAGTAAAAATTTCTCTCCACAACACACGTACGCGCACGTGACCCGCGAGACAGCAGCTGATTGGCTAAATTCCGGTAGATCTCTCTGAAATGGCCAAGCACGTGTAGTTGGGAATCCCTTTCTCTTGATGTCACACGCCAGGAAATTATTTGATTGGTCAGTTATGTTTACTCCGTGAACGAACCAGCGAGACAAATTACTGTACAAGTTCGCTTCTCTAAAGCTTATAAACAGCGGAATAAAGTTGTTCACATAGTACGTATTACGGAACAGAGGAACAATATTCAATTATACATAAGTACACTAGCGTAATAAATTAAAATCTACAACTGAGCAAACTTAACAACCGGCGCCGACTTTGGCACTATGCCAACTACTCTGACGATCCTCACAAATGCTGGTAAATAGTGTTTTTGACACTGTGCCAATTTCTTTCTTCCAACGCACTTATTTGATATGTATGCTAACTATATTATTTTTTATAACAGAAGACCTAACAAGCCGATTTTTCCTTTGTACACACATTGAATTAGTACACATTATTAATGGCTTAAATTAGTGTATACAATGTAAATACCATTCTTAATTTAAGGAATCAAATAGTAATGCACTTTTCCAAATGTTAACGCAATTTTGTTTCATATATGTTGTTATAATGTAAAGAATAATGTTAACTGTGAGGCCTGTCTAAAAGTTAAAGTGCATGAAATTCATAACGAGAAGTAGTAATTTTATCGATCATTCTCGCTAGAGGCGCTCCGCTCACAACCAGAACCTATCTAGATCGTCGTAAGCTGGTGGCGCCACCATGAACCATCGGACTAAGTTACTAGCTGTACACAGGTCTCTAGTTGTAGCAGAGTTGTAGACGTTGGACGTAGTAGAGTGTATAATAATTTATATACATTTCTATTTATTGTGAAGTCATTGGACAATAACATGCTTAATAATTTAATTTGTGTGATCATCAAAACATTTTCACGAAAACGTTACACAACTTGTCGTATAAAGAATGTAAAAATAAGACACGAATACTTATTTCATCAAGACATAAAATTAGGCTATTATCGGGGTTCAATTAATATTCCTATTGAGGGTTTTTTTGTGCGCCTCACGACCGTTTCAGGTTTGTGATCATCCTCATCCCCAAAAACACAAAATTCACAAGACACTACCGGTATCAATAAATCTGTTGCTAGTATCTGATTTTTCCATACGGTGAAAACGAGATATATATTAAAATATGTGTCACCATATTTACTTTTGTTCCAAAATAGTTCACAGCTGTTGTTATATGCCATATATACAACTGAAATCCTGCCTCCGAACTCCGAAGAGATTGGAGAAACCACCCAGACCTATCCTACAACTATATGACTTCACAAACTAGCCTAGTCCCCTGGCACTCGCTACTAAGTTAGCCTAGCCTAGGCAAACCGGAAAGAAAGAAAAAAACAATTACGCCAACAGTAAAAACAATAGCACCATAGTCAACAGAGAAATTGGAAAACAACTACAGAACACAAAATCTTGAGACGGTCTCAATGCTCAATCGTGGGCAAATATTGACCGTTCGTGAGGTTAAAAACATACTGCCATATATACGTAAAGGGGGCCTAGTGTATGTAATCGAATAAACACGAGCACGTAAGTTTTATGTGTTTGGAAAAGCAATTTAAAAGTAATTGGGGAAGGAATGCCGGGTGTAGTTAGTAATAAAATGTGACCCAGGTGGCGACTTACACTGTTAGAACACGTATAGGGCCAACATATTATATATAGCTTCCTTGCCAGCTCTTTAGCATCCGTACGCGAGCTCCCTTTATCTAAGTTCTAAGGTTACTTACCGAATACGCACACACACGCACGCATTCCTACACGCACGCACACACGCACACACACACACACTACTATGCCCTAACGCGGCATGATGATCAGCAAAATAAAGCTACATATGTATAATCTCTGTTTTAATAATCTGATTGTGGATCATTGTAAGTGAATCTCCTACGAAGCGCCGGTGTTCATTCGCCTATTTATAATGTGTTTCTTCGCAAACGTGGACCATTGACCTCTAATCTATCAATTGGTAATGTATTTAAAAAACACAACGATATATATTTATAATTAGTTACGTGTTTCTAATAAATCACATGCTATACTTCCTAGAGGACCTGCCCCAACATGAGGGATTTGAGGAGTAATCAGTTCACAAAATCACACAGTTTTAAACGAGAGGTTTATTCCTCCATAGGTGTGCGTGTCTAACATCAAAGCTACAGTCATAAGTTCGTTCATTCGTTCGTTTGTAATCATGGAATGACTATTCGTGATTCGGATTGTGGAAATTAACGAAAGCCGAACCTTTATGCCGGTGTCGCTTCAGTTGTACAGTTGTACAGTTGTACAGTACGCATTACTTCAGTTGTACAGTATTACTGCAGTCGTTGCCTCCACAACTAAAATACAATACGCACCTGAAAACATTATTCAATTAAGAAATTCAGGCACCAAATGGTTTTCATAAGGCAAACATTTTAAAGCGAAAACATGTCATCCTAGTACTGATTAATTAGTATAATGCACGTAAACATAGGTATAATTGTCGGTAAGACAAACATTGAGGCAGGGCACACGCATGGCGACTGTGGCTGAGTTTCTGGATCTGTCAGCTGTATTGACCAACGGAGCAATGTCATCTGCAAAGTCTAGAATCTAGATCGTGCAACCGAAACTCTTGATAGGCCTAGACGGGTCTAAGGCCTATGTTTTTGTTGCTGTTGGTGGCAATATTGTAACTATAGAGAATAATGTTGGATCTGGTCTAAGTAATGAAGTAATGGTATTGAAGAAGAACGGACTTGAGAATGTTTCGTACATTGCAGTGCCTTGGCTGGCATTTGGAATACTCGTAGGCCTAGTTCACCGAATTAAACCCGCACGAAGTGGTTGTTTGGATGCGTGTAGTATATACTTAGCAAAAAGTGCATGGAGTTATTCCATGGTTTTATGCGTTGAATCAATAGTGGACGGCATTAATCTAGCTTGCTTATGAGCACTGAACCATATATATTTAGTTATTCCTTGATTATGTGCGCTGAACCAGCAGTGCATTAAGATATTCTGAACCACAGACTTTGGGTACATCCAATTGTAAATCGATTATCGGATATAAAATAGTCCTCACGGGTGCAATTATTACCACACAACAGTCGTTGGGTGTATATATTTAGCACACCACGGGGGAAACTCTTCCGTATAATATTAATCCTACGCAGTGGTCAACCTTTGGAACGTACACATGCCCTCACCACACACACGACGTAGACACAAAACGAATTCACCAGCATTTTCCTAACAAAAGTACATGTAAGATAACAAATATAGTCGCGTAACAGTATTGTCGTGAAACCAGTCCGTGTTTTAATAGTTATGTCATGAAGGATACACACACGACCAAATGCTTATACTGGAATGTATTATTATATCAAAATGAACCTGTGCAAATATTACCTAGCATACAAGTGTAATTGCATTATAAGTTGGCGTAGTAGCACACGTAACCGGACATGGCCGCGTCCGATTACGTGTGCTACTACGCCACCTTCGAGTGCGTTTACAGCGGAACGCAAATCGTAAATGTACCCTTACTTCACACACCGAATGATTGCATTAAGTGTTGGGGACTATGTTCTCTACGGCCGCAGTTGGTTGTCATGCTAGTTTAAAACAATTTAATTTTGAGCACTGTGACGTATCGCGTCATGACGAACTACACTAGTTTTTGATCATCATTCAGAATGTGTGATTATGAAATGAAAACAGAACCCCACTGCTGTAGTAAGAGGTTTTTCTAACTGTATCGTGCTTACACCGCCATTTTATTAATATACGTTACGCAATGGGGACCAATATAAAATGTTGCAGAAATCAGGTTATCGGCCTAACCAGACATACGCACAACAGCACGTAATAATTCGAACTACCACTCATTACCGTACACGTGGTGTAGAAACCAAAGGGTAGGCCTATTGTCCAAGTGCAAAGCTGACCATGCAAAAGCGTGGGCAGCTATGATTGATTACTTTCATCTGTTTGTATACAAGTAATAAGTAAATACTACACACCGCCAAATAGCTTTTCTAGCAACGTATAAATAAGCTACACGTGTTTTAACAGTACACAGTCACGAATATAATTTCGATAGTAATTGTGATTTACAGCCAAAATGTATTTTAACGAAGCACCATTAAAATATAAGCTGATTTATATTAAAATTTAATGTTTATTAATATTCTCGTTATGTGTGAAATGCAACTAAGCCATGATTTTCGAATCGAAATATTATAATTAACAGCCAATGATAAACAATTATACCGTATAACATGATTTTATGATACAAAAACAATTATAGGGCGTACTTTGTAACTATAAATAGTCAATGTTGTTATTTTAAACTATACTACTCCGATCGATGTAGTTAGTAAAAGCGTGTGAAATCTTGTACTTGACGAATAAAGCGGTAAGCTGGGCCCACATGCATCGCGTCACCGGACCGTATGATTAATAACTGTGTATAGTTGAACCTGCTGATAACACGGTCTAATATACTTCGGCGCACTTTACAGACCGACAATCGATGACTGCAAAGAGATTAATGACCGTTGTTATCGGTAGGCCCTATAATGTATGACTCATACATAGACAACAATACAAAACGCAATGATAAGTTGTCGTATTGAGCACGTTTAGCTCATTATTTGTCGTAATTGAATATTGGCGACGGCGTAGGTCAACGAATATAGCCTGGCCAATGCAGGCCACACTTGTAGCACATTTGCTTTACTTGTTTCGTAATTGTTGGATATTTGGCCAGAGGTGGTGATTAAATAATATTACATAATATTAGTTATATATATATAAACGTCACAACTCTTAATAATGATATAGCAATACAATATATCCCCGGGTATAATTATATACAAATGTTTAAAACCAAATTTGATATTATAATTATTTTGACCAGTAACTTCAGCTATTGGTGATATTACAATCATTGTGAATTGTCCGTTGTTTTTCTATGACATTATAAAACACTATCTCCGTGTGTTGTGAAACGGTGATTTTATATCATGTTTTACATATTTATTTATTTTTAAATCTTAATTTTTTAAAAACTTTATTTAACTTATTCCCTTTTTATCTATTGATGTGTCTAACTTATCTACTTTTAAAAGCTATGTATTTTATTTATATGTACCAATTGCATGTTTTTGCTTGAAACAAATGCATTCGTATACACACGCACGCACGTACATACACTCCGACTTCCCACTGTCGCAACGCCGGCGTCGCATTTCCAACAGCACCCCCTGCTGCTGGAAATGTTTCACAAAGCTACATTCATAATTTCAGAACGTCACGTATCGGGGACACATTCAAAAGGTGTAGGGAGGCACTTGCCCCCAGACCCGCATATGACTGGGTATGTTAAAACTTGTCAAAGGCATGCAATAATCGCTGTAGTGAAGATGCTACGAACCAAGTTTATAAGCTACAAAGTATTACCTTGTATATTCAAATTTTACACGAATGGCTAACATTATATGAAACAGACAGTAAACAAAATGTTATGTGAACATGGAATCACTAGACTACACTATATATATATTTATTAAAACATAAATTATGAAGACATTTTCCTAGGATATCAGCAATCCTCACTGTGAATGTATATTTTATTAATTCTTGCATACTTAAATGTAATTATCAGGTCAATGCCATAGTCAAGGCCAAGCATGAGTTATGGTGTATTTAAAATTAATAATTTAGTCCTACAACGCTAAGTAATACATTCATGTATTCGATTGCATAGATTTAACTAGCATTACTAATTTTAAAGCCAGTTGGTAAGATTTAAAGAAATGGGCCAAGTGGCCCTGAAGTCCTTTGGACTAATACGTTTATATGTGACCCCGGATGACCAAATGAGTGATAAGTCGGAAAAATTGTAACATTGTTTTCTTACATCCTTGTAAAGGTTTGGTAGGGTGCTTTACACGGTTTCAAAAAATATGGCTGCTACAAAAATTGGCAAAGTTATGGAGCATTGAACATGGTAGGGATCAAAAAGTGAAAATGAAGAAAACGGCTGTTGAAGTTTTACATTATATATGCAAATGGATTGCATGGAAATATTACATGCACAACATTCAAATGTGGCACACAGTATGTAATATGTATGTTATGTTGCAATGATGCACTGGAAGTACAAATGTGCTGCTACAAAGACTTATCAAGTTATGCCAGATTATGTCTTCATGTGTAAAACTAAGAGGACAGATTATATGAGAGCAAAAGGTAGACTCACTGTTTGACACAGTTTAAAACCTACAGGCAACTGTCCAGTTTAACAGGGGTCTAGTGGCTTAATGCTGTCTGTTGACACAAGCTACTGCCAGTGACCAATTACAGATTAGTCACAGTTTCCATCAAACAATAGCAGACAGAGAATCTTAGCTCCACTGCTGGGTGTAATACACAACCAGAGCCACCACTGATTCATGGTCAAGTAGATTAGCTCAATGCACGGACTAAGACAATACACAACACTGTGAGTGACATTCTGCACAAGTGTTCATTAATCCTTAGTGATTGTTCAGAACACCAGACTGACCACATACCTAAACAAAGCGAATGTAATAGGTGAAGAACAGGCAGTGTTCAAATAGGGGTATTGGTTGAATTGTATTTGTCTCGACACAAAAGGCTTTATTGTGCCTTCATCGATTATAAGAAAGCATTTGATTTAGTAGACCGGTCCTCCCTGTGGTCTAAGATAATTTCATGCGGTATTAATGGTATTGTATTGAAAGTTGTATACATGTACAAAAATGCTAAATCATGTATAAATCAGGACCAGGCTGTGTCAGCCTTCTTCTCATGTGTAGAGGTATGGCAAGGAGAAAACTTGTGTCCTTTGTTATTTACCTGAATAATGTTGAACACTGTTAGTCACAATTATAACGGACTTGACATGGCAGCTGGTGACATTTACAACAACCTTAGTGATGATGATGTAGAAAATGTATGTTCTACTATATGCTGATGACACTAGAATGATTCAATCAAATACAGATTTCTTGCTTGTGTATAGCAGAACTACGTCAACTCTTCTAATGGTTGACATGTGGTTGTTTCAGGTGTCAACTATATTGTGAATCTGTAATTATTAGTCTATATTGATACAATTGATTTACACAGTACCATGTCTACACAAGACATGGCAAGCGTAAACAGAACAGTAGAATGCATTTGATATCAATAAAGTGTAGGATATTTCACTCTATAGTTGTCCAGAATATTAATTTTCTATGTTTGTCACCTACAGGTTTCTACAGACAATACATCTTTAACCAATAGACACCACAGTCACACCATTTTATAATAATTAAATGAACATCAAAATAAACACAACTTGCAATTATAGAAAATCAATAGTTTTGAAGATACAGTTTAAAAGTGTTAGGCAACTGTTCAGTCTAACAGGGGTCAAGTGTGTCTACTCTGCCTGGGTGCTGTGACCAATTAAAGATTAGTCAAGGTCTCAATGGCCTAGGCTGTAGAAATTTGTCACAGCTTTTGACTTTCTGGCACATTACACAACATCTACTGTTGGGGGTGATCTCAAGGGCCCTTCTCAAAACCACATAACTAGATAATGTAAACCTTTTGCACTTTGGGGGCCCCTTAGGTGCCCTTAGAATGAATCAATCAAATACAGATTTCTTGTATATAGTGGCAGCACCCTAAGATACATCTATGCAAAATTAGAAAAAAAGTTGCTGAACAGTTTTTGGAAAAATAGGCCAAATGTTACATTATTACCAGTTTTGGGGGTCCTTGGAGGCCCTAGGGAGCCCTTAAAATGATTCAATCAAATACAGATTTCTCGTGCATAGTGGCAATGCCCCAAAATATGGCTATGCAAAATTAGAGAAAAAGTTGCTGAACGGTTTCTGAGATACGGCAGCTAACGGCGGACGCAGAGTGATGGCAATAGTCCCTTGGACCTTCGGCCAAAGGACTAAAAATTGTAGTATCATGTTGAAGATGCTATAAGGTAAATGTATTCCAACGGTTCTGTACATTACAACTTGGCCTGCCTATGAGCATCAGTATTAATTAATAGATAATGGTCTTATTATATTTAAAAACAGCAATAAAATATATTTGACTCTGTACATTTAAAAGTAAATAATATTCAAATATAGTCAACAATATTATTAATAATATTACATGTTATGTCAGTAACTATTTTATGATTAGTTTGGTAGTTAATATTTTTGATATTAAACATGTCAATTAGTATGTAATTCCGTAGACATGTTTTGTCCGTCTTGCTCTGCAGTAATGTCTGGCTGTGTTGCGGATGGAGTGATACATGGTCAGGGGACATTGGTCCAAGTTGGACGACCTCACAGGGAGGTTTTTATTGACAGCTGCCATCACAGGGGAACCTGATTGACCATTATGTGGACAGAGTAAACTCATCTGATCATCTGGTGACAAGACAATGCATTCAGCAGTGCACCTAGAGGGCTTGTCGTGAACTTCAGTGCAGACTGTTTTGAGTGATGAAGTGAAAGATTTCTTTTGCAGGTAACAAGGTGAATTGAATGCGACTCTTTTGAAGTGTATTGATTTCTGCGTGGCGTTTCTCCAAATTGCTTGCTAGAAGTCTTGCAGGCACAATGCCTGTCCGAGACCAATGAGACACTTTTCGCAAAAGCATCAAAATAAGCTGGTACTCGGATTGTGCAAAACTGACGAACACTGAAGACGAATTTGTATAAAATCAGTTGCATTGTTGTGTAAAAATTATTCCATTGTACAACGGAGTTCATCTGGATTCTCATGAAAATGTTAGAAGCTTAAATAACACATTCTGAAGAAAAACAATTTTAAAATAGCAGGTTTAATAATAACCTAATTATTGCAAGTCCTTCATGGAAGATATCATCAATGATGCATTTTGGGTGTGTTTCATTATTATTTAGCTTTAAATGATTAACACAAAATCTCTCAACAATTGTTAATATTTGTTTATATTATAATACATGAAAGCTCATAAAATGTGGATAAAATATGTAAATGGTTTGCATAAGTTACATGACTGTGGTTAACATTGTATTCAGATTTAGCCAGGGAAACATGTAAAAATGTTTCTGATGTGAAATTTTTGCGAATATTTTCCATATCATGATCCAGTTTTTGAGAAGGGTAATGCATATTAATTACATTTTTATCAACTGATAAAAATGAATGGTATTAACAAAGTATCACTCGTTTTAATATTAGAAAAGTAATTAAGTTTAATTTATGGAATAAGAGCCGGCACCAGTCAAGTTTACACCTCATCACTGAGCGGTGTAAACAGAACAACTGGCAACTTCCGGTCAATCATGAGTCGATTTTCATGCATTCCTGTGTCCTGCCATCCCCACTGTTAACTGATGTGAGAAATGCAGTCGCTGTACTTTAGGACAGAATATAAAAATTCATACAAGAAATGCAACTGTAATGAAAACAGACTCCACAGAACATTGATAGTGACATTCTTTTCTTAGTGTCTGTATTATAAAACAAAGCATCGGTCTTCTACAATGTGTTGTTGGATCACGCAACAATATTAAATAGTTACTACAGTTTGTACGTAAATGCAAATACTACCCAGGTTATAATAGCAATGATTGCTGAGCACTTTGTTGCCCAAAGACAACTATGGAAACCAAGAATTACAATGTAATAAAGTATCATCTTTGGTGTTCTGACAGGTTTATCTAGACCAAGGCCTTCACTTGTTTCTTAATAAGAACTACGCCAATGGACGGTTATTATTTATCAAAGCAGTCGGCTGGAAGAATACGGGCTAGACTCAGTTTTAATTTTACTGACTTTTTGGGGTGGGCTGGAGTAGAATGTTGGAGATTTGGGAGTGCGATAATGGTCAGAATTATGCCAACAATATGTTTGTAGAAAATAGAAAGCACATTCCAGTGCACATGACATTGGAGCCACTCCCTAAGACGGAATTTGCAGATGTCAATTGGCACAAAGGTGGTTTTATCTAGAAACCATTGTATAAAATGGACAGGACAAAAACATGGCAATAAGACAAAGAATTGAAGTGACTGAGGTGACACAGGGGCAAGGAAAGCCCAATACTGGTGTCATTTTGTGTATCGCCCTCAGGTACAAAAGGGGTATGATGTAACGAGAGGGAGACTTGTGGTCAAACATAGTTCTCCAATCAAATATTACATTGCATTTAAAAAGCAAATATGCGCCGATTTACAATGGCAAACAACGCAAGGTTTGACACAAACATAGTATGTCTGAGCCAAACACGGGCCCATAAGTTGTGGTACTGAATTGTCCACATTGTGAATCAACGGTTTCAGGTAGAACCAATCCTTGTCTGAGCGTGCGACAAATGATGTGAGTCATTGCTGATAGTCTATCTTCTTCTTTTAGGAGGCAGCTGGCTGTAAGAAAACAACAGTATTTCATTTATTCAATACAAAATTAATTTGTACATAGATCAAAATGTACTATAAATTTGGATCGCACAAAATGTGCAAGCACTTATTTCAATTCTGGTTCTTAGAAAGAATCAGACAAAAAATATGGCACAATGTTTCAATTTCTTAGAAACTTGTCTGGATTTGGGGATCTTGGTGGGGTCTCAATTATAAAATGGTAGTTATCTTCATCAGTTTTGAATCTATGGGGCTGAATTTTTTTAATCTAGTGGGCCTATTGGGGTGGTTCATATTTAGATTTATTTTCAAAATTCGTCCGGGGCAGTGGGGATCTCAGGGGGTCACAATTTCAAAACAGTTTCTTGCTGCCAAATTATATTTTATCTGTGTTAAAGACTACCTTTTCACCTGGGCAAAGCCGGATAACTCGGCTAGTTTCTAAAATAAATAACACATTTTCACAAACAAGCTAGCACTAGTTCTATTACGCATAATATACAGATTTGAATTTTTAAATGATTAGAAACTAGGCAAGCAAGATAGAATTGCAGAATGATCTCCCCCCACCTGTTGTGTGCCCCAGGTAATGTAGTTGGGTTTCGTCGCTGCGTGGTACTCGTCAACAAGCTGCTGCAGTACTTCGCGAGACGCCTCAAACTCATCGAGACTGTCGCGGAACATGTCTTCCTTGCGGAACTGCTCAAGGAATGCCTCCCTTTTACGCAGCTTGTCAAACTGTTGGATCGTCCTCATAAACAACTGAAACACACATCACATGGACAGTTGTAGTAGCCAGACACTAGGCTGCAGGTTAGGTATAATTATTAATAATAATAATGAGGTCTTATATAGTGGTGGTATCCATCAAATAGAGACTCATGGCTTTTGCACAGGATTTGACCATTAGGTTGGTTGAGTGTATTAGTTAACGGATGATTTAAAAATTGTCAAATAAACAACTACAAAAGCATTATTCTAAAATATAATAAGAGCAATGTTCTAAAGATGATAAAATTAGCATCATCATTATACATCATAAAATCAATAACTGTTACAAGATCATTATCAAAGTAATGTAAAAAATTTATCACAGCTTTTCTAGAAATCTTGAAGTAATATAATAAATAATCTAAAACCATATTAATAAATAGCATAAATCAGTATCAAGAAATATCTAAACTCTTTTTGTAGATATTTTAGAAAGATAATGAGTATGTTCAGAAGTGATTTCCTTAGCTTGAAAGAACAAGCCTCTCACTGTGGAGATACTTGTGTGATTGGCCAGCATCAGTCCGCTAACTCGGTGTGCCGTCTGGATGTATGGAGACTTCCTTGACAGCGCGACCTGGATGCTAGCAGGACCCCATGGAATGAACTGCGCGAGTTTGCGTTCTCGGATACGCTGCAGACTCTTGTGGACCTGAGAGCAGATGAAACTGTTGTTAAACAACAAATTAAAATTCCGCTTGGGAAATATATGACATGATGGCATTAATTTGACACTATACAAAATTATAATATAACACTGCGCACTGATGTGTTTCTCATTAAAACAGTGTTTCTTTTCCTAACTCTGGGAAAGTTGTCAAATGCGGGTCATGTACCATCAAAACCAACCTTTCTGTTAAAAATACTCAAAAAACACTAGGGAATATGTTCTATGACAGAGTAATTTGAGAAAATCCCTGATATTCTGGGGTGGTCAGATATGTTCAGTCCAAAACTGTGTAGCATTACGTAAGGGGGGGCTGGTAGGTTGGTTGTCACCATGGGCTCGGGGAAAATAAACTGTAGTGCCAACTATCAAGTGGAACACACATTAATCTAAATTGACATATCAGTAGATGGCAGCATGGTGGGTGATAGTTTGGTAATCACGTCACATCAGTTGAATTTACATTGACACTATTGTGGATATCAGAAGATGGCAGCATGGTGGGTGATAGTTTGGTAACCACGTCACATCAATTGAATGTACATTGACACTATTGTGGATATCAGAAGATGGCAGCATGGTGGGTGATAGTTTGGTAACCACGTCACATCAGTTGAAAATTACATTGATATTATTGTGGATATGAGAAGATGGCAGCATGGTGGGTGATAGTTTGACAAACACGTCACATCAGTTGAATGTACATTGACACTATTGTAGATATGAGAAGATGGCAGCATGGTGGGTGATAGTTTGACAAACACGTCACATCAGTTGAATGTACATTGACACTATTGTGGATATCAGAAGATGGCAGCATGGTGGGTGATAGTTTGACAAACATGTCACTTCAGTTGAATGTACATCGACACTATTGTGGATATCAGAAGATGGCAGCATGGTGGGTGATAGTTTGGCAACCACGTCACATCAGTTGAATGTACATTGATACTATTGTGGATATGAAAAGATGGCAGCATGGTGGGTGATAGTTTGACAAACACGTCACATCAGTTGAATGTACATTGATATTATTGTAGATATGAGAAGATGGCAGCATGGTGGGTGATAGTTTGACAAACACGTCACATCAGTTGAATGTACATTGACACTATTGTGGATATCAGAAGATGGCAGCATGGTGGGTGATAGTTTGACAAACATGTCACTTCAGTTGAATGTACATCGACACTATTGTGGATATCAGAAGATGGCAGCATGGTGGGTGATAGTTTGGCAACCATGTCACATCAGTTGAATGTACATTGATACTATTGTGGATATGAGAAGATGGCAGCATGGTGGGTGATAGTTTGGCAACCACGTCACATCAGTTGAATGTACATTGATACTATTGTGGATATGAAAAGATGGCAGCATGGTGGGTGATAGTTTGGCAACCACGTCACATCAGTTGAAAGTACATTGATGCTATTGTGGATATGAGAAGATGGCAGCATGGTGGGTGATAGTTTGGCAACCATGTCACATCAGTTGAATGTACATTGACACTATTGTGGATATGAAAAGATGGCAGCATGGTGGGTGATAGTTTGGCAACCACGTCACATCAGTTGAAAGTACATTGATGCTATTGTGGATATGAGAAGATGGCAGCATGGTGGGTGATAGTTTGGCAACCATGTCACATCAGTTGAATGTACATTGACACTATTGTGGATATGAAAAGATGGCAGCATGGTGGGTGATAGTTTGGCAACCATGTCACATCAGTTGAAAGTACATTGATGCTATTGTGGATATGAGAAGATGGCAGCATGGTGGGTGATAGTTTGGCAACCATGTCACATCAGTTGAATGTACATTGACACTATTGTGGATATGAAAAGATGGCAGCATGGTGGGTGATAGTTTGGCAACCACGTCACATCAGTTGAAAGTACATTGATGCTATTGTGGATATGAGAAGATGGCAGCATGGTGGGTGATAGTTTGGCAACCATGTCACATCAGTTGAATGTACATTGATACTATTGTGGATATGAAAAGATGGCAGCATGGTGGGTGATAGTTTGGCAACCACGTCACATCATTTGAAAGTACATTGATGCTATTGTGGATATGAGAAGATGGCAGCATGGTGGGTGATAGTTTGGCAACCATGTCACATCAGTTGAATGTACATTGACACTATTGTGGATATGAAAAGATGGCAGCATGGTGGGTGATAGTTTGGCAACCACATCACATCAGTTGAATGTACATTGATACTATTGTGGATATGAGAAGATGGCAGCATGGTGGGTGATAGTTTGGCAACCACGTCACATCAGTTGAATGTACATTGATACTATTATGGATATGAAAAGATGGCAGCATGGTGGGTGATAGTTTGGCAACCACGTCACATCAGTTGAATGTACATTGATGCTATTGTGGATATGAGAAGATGGCAGCATGGTGGGTAATAGTTTGGCAACCACGTAACATCAGTTGGATGTACATTGATACTATTGTGGATATAAGAAGATGGCAGCATGGTGGGTGATAGTTTGGCAACCACGTCACATCAGTTGAATGTACATTGACACTATTGTGGATATGAAAAGATGGCAGCATGGTGGGTAATAGTTTGGCAAACACATCACATCAGTTGAATGTACATTGACACTATTGTGGATATGAAAAGATGGCAGCATGGTGGGTGATAGTTTGGCAACCACGTCACATCAGTTGAATGTACATTGACACTATTGTGGATATGAGAAGATGGCACCATGGTGGGTGATACTTTGGCAACCACGTCACATCAGTTGAATGTACATTGACACTATTGTGGATATGAGAAGATGGCAGCATGGTGGGTGACAGTTTGGCAACCACGTCACATCAGTTGAATGTACATTGACACTATTGTGGATATGAGAAGATGGCAGCATGGTGGGTGATAGTTTGGTAACCACGTCACATCAGTTGAATGTACATTGACACTATTGTGGATATAAGAAGATGGCAGCATGGTGGGTAATAGTTTGGCAACCACGTCACATCAGTTGAATGTACATTGACACTATTGTGGATATGAGAAGATGGCAGCATGGTGGGTAATAGTTTGACAAACACTTCACATCAGTTGAATGTACATTGACACTATTGTGGATATGAGAAGTTGGCAGCATGGTGGGTGATAGTTTGACAAACACGTCACATCAGTTGAATGTACATTGACACTATTGTGGATATGAGAAGATGGCACCATGGTGGGTGATAGTTTGACAAACACTTCACATCAGTTGAATGTACATTGACACTATTGTGGATATGAGAAGATGACAGCATGGTGGGTGATAGTTTGACAAACACGTCACATCAGTTGAATGTACATTGACACTATTGTGGATATGAGAAGATGGCAGCGTGGTGGGTAATAGTTTGGCAAACACATCACATCAGTTGAATGTACATTGACACTATTGTGGATATGAGAAGATGGCAGCATGGCGGGTGATAGTTTGGCAACCACGTCACATCAGTTGAATGTACATTGATACTATTGTGGATATGAGAAGATGGCAGCATGGTGGGTAATAGTTTGGTAACCACGTCACATCAGTTGAATGTACATTGATACTATTGTGGATATGAGAAGATGGCAGCATGGCGGGTGATAGTTTGGCAACCACGTCACATCAGTTGAATGTATATTTATACTATTGTGGATATGAGAAGATGGCAGCATGGTGGGTGATAGTTTGACAAACACGTCACATCAGTTGAATGTACATTGACACTATTGTGGATATGAGAAGATGGCAGCATGGTGGGTAATAGTTTGGCAAACACATCACATCAGTTGAATGTACATTGATACTATTGTGGATATAAGAAGATGGCAGCATGGTGGGTAATAGTTTGGCAAACACGTCACATCAGTTGAATGTACATTGACACTATTGTGGATATGAGAAGATGGCAGCATGGTGGGTAATAGTTTGGCAAACACATCACAGCAGTTGAATGTACATTGATACTATTGTGGATATAAGAAGATGGCAGCATGGTGGGTAATAGTTTGGCAACCATGTCACATCAGTTGAATGTACATTGACACTATTGTGGATATGAGAAGATGGCAGCATGGTGGGTGATAGTTTGGTAACCACGTCACATCAGTTGAATGCACATTGACACTATTGTGGATATGAGAAGATGGCAGCATGGTGGGTGATAGTTTGGTAACCACGTCACATCAGTTGAATGTACATTGACACTATTGTGGATATGAGAAGATGGCAGCATGGTGGGTGATAGTTTGGTAACCACGTCACATCAGTTGAATGTACATTGACACTATTGTGGATATGAGAAGATGGCACCATGGTGGGTGATAGTTTGGTAACCACGTCACATCAGTTGAATGTACATTGACACTATTGTGGATAAGAGAAGATGGCAGCATGGTGGGTGATAGTTTGGCAAACACATCACATCAGTTGAATGTACATTGATACTATTTTGGATATAAGAAGATGGCAGCATGGTGGGTAATAGTTTGGTAACCACGTCACATCAGTTGAATGTACATTGACACTATTGTGGATATGAGAAGATGGCAGCATGGTGGGTAATAGTTTGGCAAACACATCACATCAGTTGAATGTACATTGACACTATTGTGGATATAAGAAGATGGCAGCATGGTGGGTAATAGTTTGGTAAACACGTCACATCAGTTGAATGTACATTGACACTATTGTGGATATGAGGAGATGGCAGCATGGTGGGTGATAGTTTGGTAACCACGTCACATCAGTTGAATGTACATTGACAATATTGTGGATATGAGAAGAAGGCAGCATGGTGGGTAATAGTTTGGCAACCACGTCACATCAGTTGAATGTACATTGATACTATTGTGGATATGAGAAGATGGCAGCATGGTGGGTAATAGTTTGGCAAACACATCACATCAGTTGAATGTACATTGACACCATTGTGGATATGAGAAGATGGCAGCATGGTGGGTAATAGTTTAGTAACATCAGTTGAATGTACATTGACACTATTGTGGATATGAGAAGATGGCAGCATGGTGGGTAATAGTTTGGTAACATCAGTTGAATGTACATTGACACTATTGTGGATATGAGAAGATGGCAGCATGGTGGGTGATAGTTTGGCAACCACGTCACATCAGTTGAATGTACATTGACACTATTGTGGATATGAGAAGATGGCAGCATGGTGGGTAATAGTTTGGCAAACACTTCACATCAGTTGAATGTACATTGACACTATTGTGGATATGAGAAGATGGCAGCATGGTGGGTAATAGTTTGACAAACACGTCACATCAGTTGAATGTACATTGACACTATTGTGGATATGAGAAGATGGCAGCATGGTGGGTAATAGTTTGGCAAACACATCACATCAGTTGAATGTACATTGACACTATTGTGGATATGAGAAGATGGCAGCATGGCGGGTGATAGTTTGGCAACCACGTCACATCAGTTGAATGTACATTGATACTATTGTGGATATGAGAAGATGGCAGCATGGTGGGTAATAGTTTGGTAACCACGTCACATCAGTTGAATGTACATTGATACTATTGTGGATATGAGAAGATGGCAGCATGGCGGGTGATAGTTTGGCAACCACGTCACATCAGTTGAATGTATATTTATACTATTGTGGATATGAGAAGATGGCAGCATGGTGGGTGATAGTTTGACAAACACGTCACATCAGTTGAATGTACATTGACACTATTGTGGATATGAGAAGATGGCAGCATGGTGGGTAATAGTTTGGCAACCACGTCACATCAGTTGAATGCACATTGACACTATTGTGGATATGAGAAGATGGCAGCATGGTGGGTAATAGTTTGGCAACCACGTCACATCAGTTGAATGTACATTGACACTATTGTGGATATGAGAAGATGGCAGCATGGTGGGTAATAGTTTGGCAACCACGTCACATCAGTTGAATGTACATTGACACTATTGTGGATATGAGAAGATGGCAGCATGGTGGGTAATAGTTTGGCAAACACATCATATCAGCTGAATCCAGTGGTTATTGGCTGTCGTTTTGGGAGCCATTTTGTATCACTTAAACTCACAAGTCCCATAACATGTATTGGTGGGAATGTGGGGGTGGGATAGTGGGGGGTTAAACAATACAAAACACTACAGGGAAACAGTTAAAACCTAGCAAGTAGGTACTCACAGCAGCATGAACAATTTGACCTCGTGGACTTTGTGGCTCTGTATCCTGTCTCTAGTTACAACCACATGTCTCTTGGGGTGATTGGCCCGAGTCAGATAATGTTTTTACCACAATGACACAAGGGAACTGACGAGTTCCATAATTAAATAATACATAGGTAATCCAACTTGAAACAATCTATTGAATCATAACGTGAAACAGTTAAGGGACATACACATTTAAATATGTTATATCATATGTTAGTAATCGTATATCTTTATACAAGATTATTGCTAGAACAGTGCTTTTAGTGTGATGGTTTAGTAATCACATATCTTCATAAACTACTGTTAGAACATTGTTCTTATTTGCATGTTTCACTAGTACGTATTACATTTATATTCACCTCCTTCTAACACAATTGTGCTTTTATCTATTATTATGGAATTTTAGCTGTTGGAAATAAACTATTGACTGATATGTAATTTTCAACAGTCAAGTATATTCTGTTGTCATGACAATGGTGACATCACCAACCTGCGTAGGGTCGACTTCCCCCTGTATAATATTCAGGATCGAGATATAGCAGTGGTTCGCCTGTCTGTGGACAGGTGTAGACACCATCATGTTCTTCGGTTGGAGTAATCGTCTCATCACATCCAGTACCGTTGTCTTCCTCACATTCGCCACCTGTTTATCAGATTCTCACTATTTATTCAGCTAGTTCATTTTATATTCATATATATTACTCAGCAAATATATATGCCATGTTTTAACTAATTAAATTAATTAATTAATTGAGCACATGATATACTTATTATTGATAGCATAATTAGACTGCCTTATTTATGGGTAGTGTGATCATTGAACTGACCTATTTATTAACCACAAAGTATCATGCTTTTAAGACAGTTGACTACATACTGGTTTTCAACAAAATTTCTTTAAAAATTTACAAAATGATTCATGATATGATAAATGATATCACTTTAATCTTTCAAGAACTGTTAGTGTACCCCTATTTGAGATCATTACCCCACCTGCGCGTCTGTTGTCAAGGGCGTGTACCCTGTCATCAGAAAATGTAGTCGCGGTGTTGGGATCAGCGAGGCTATCAAACCAATCAGATCGTTGTTCATGTAACCAGGGTAACGCAGTGTTGTCGTGCCAACCGACATCACCGTGGATACCTGTAACACCAATATTCAAATTTGATCGTGAACCTGGCATTTGACTTTATTTGTTTACACCCAAGTTACAAAGCTATTACAGATAACTGTTTTGAACATACGTGAATTGCAGAGTAACTCAGAAGATTCCAAATAAACACTACAAAGGCATTTATACGATTTTAGACATTTCAAGTACAAAATACAGACAAATTATATAGGTAATTGAGGGGTGAGTTATCACTGCATATGGTCCTGTGATCGCTGAGAATAACCACTGAAGAACTGCAGTTTAACGTAACTAAAATTTAGCCTATATAAAGGATGATCTAGATGAAAGGTTGATGACCAACATTATAACAATGTCATAATTTATCAGCAGACAGAACTGGACAGCCAACTTTGTAACAAAGTTATATAAATGAACACTTCTGTACTAGTCTGACATGAAAACAGGTTTATAACTGGGTCAGCAAAAATTATTATGTACTAGTTACTGTAGCATGAATATAATTCATCCTCTTTAAGAATATAATTCTGCCTAACTTATAGAATGTGACTTCTGTCTGTGTATAGTTCAATACACGCCACATCGCAAGGCATATTTGACTAGTCTAAAACTTGTTTAATGGGACCAGGTATACAAATTCTAGAGGATGGTATACAGCTAATGTACTGAGTACCCTCCCTGGGTCGTTGTCTGAACCCAGGGAGGGAAACAAGGGTAAGAGGGGATAGGAGGGAAGGAGACGTACAAGCTGATTGATCTGGGTGAATGTGGGGGTCTCTATGTGCAGTCTCTCGGCTGCGATCCGGTGCAAGGCTGTGTTGTCAAGAACCACCTGCGGGTCATAATGATAGAGGAATGTTTACATACAAAGGAAATGTGATACAGTGAATTATATTGTAGTGCAACTTAGGTGAATCCTAGGAAAACCACAAGGGCTTATAGCAGGAACCACCTGTAATCATGGCAGACGTGTATCTGACATGTTTACACTGTATGGATTGTATATACTATAGATAAAACTCGCCTATGACTAATAATAAGCAATAAAATATGTCATAAAAAGTTAGTCAAAAGAAATTTCAGAAAGATTTTTATTTTATTTTTTTGATAAAGTTCAACATTGTGGACAACTTGAGAATATCATATCAATTATTATTTTTACTTAATTTTTCACAGTATCTGTTTGTATTTATTTATGGATATCTGTACAAGCATTTTAATGACATTGACTGATTTAAGACAACTGAATAATATTTGATTATATAATATAATAATAGCAATAGGGACACTAAAAGAAATGACAACTTATCAAACCTTGTTAAAACAAAACAGGAAAGTCTGTAGAAATATGGTAAGTTGATACAACAATGTTACATACCACACAATCAGCATTCTGGGTCAGCCGTTTGAGGGTCAGGATGGAATTATAAGGCTGTACGACAACGTCAGATATTTCCTCCTGATTCGGAAACACCGAATATGTCTGAATCAGCTTCTTCGGAAACCTGGAAAAACACATTTATTCAGCACTGACTGGACATAGAGGACATCTGAAATAGCAACGTGTTCACTACAATAGGCCTGATTACAATAGGCCTGATTACACGTGTCAGCCAGTAATGGAAAACTGTGAGGTCAAGCTCTATTGTGTCAAACTCTATTGTGTCAAGCTCTATTGCGTCAAGCTCTATTGTGCACACTATTTTGTATTACACGTTGTAGAAAACTGTGTGATTTATTTTTCTACCTACATCTTCATATTGCGGATACCATGGTAAACATGCAATTTGATGTTACACTAAATAAAAAAATAAAGGTATGTTCTTAGTTCGAAAGAGCAACAAAAGGATTCAAACCTATAATCTCTCAATTGAGGGTTCAATGCTCTGACGGTGCCATTCTGACGATTATTCGTAAAAATGTTGGACTAGAATCGGGCACATGTTGTTGCGTTTACAAACAGTTTCTCAACAAATGATTGAGCCACAGGTTATTTTGGGTAGCCGTTATGGCACTATTCTTCCATTAATACAGTGCTTATCTTCATGAACAGGAAATATAATCTGACAGAAATACTGTGAATTACTTGGTCATGGACAGAATGCCCACATCAACCCATTTTGTGGTTATCTCATTTTAAAGGTTTTCTATTTTAAATGATGTGTTCTCATGTAGTACCTGTCGTTGAGTTTCTCCAGAATGTATGACCCCATGCCGGACCCAGTGCCCCCAGCGATAGAGTGGCACAGAACAAAACCCTGAAACATGTATAAACAACTGTATTTAAAAATTTAATATATTTTAAATACAGAGAAACATGTTGCAAAGAATGTTGGCCAAATGTCAATGTCCACATATCTTGTATTTCCTGACAAATAAACTAATTAATTATGAAGTAAGGTAAAAACATTCCAGTCTGTGTATATGTCAAATGAAGACAAGTATTTTGAATGGTGGGGAGGTACAGTATAAACTGAAAACATTGCTTGTTTTATTTATAAGTAGACATGTCTGTGGACAATTTAAGTTGTCATACAAACAGTCTAGCTCTCATATCTCTTAACTTCCAATGCTGCTACATATGGTGACGTACCTCAAGACTGTCGCTGCCGTCAGCCTCTCTGTCAATTATGTCAAACACCTCCTCATACAGCCGTTCTCCCTGCAACAGTGACCACAAGTTTATCAGAAGTTGACCACTCATTCCCCCACCAGATCACCTATCTTTCCCAGTTGACCTGTGTCCATCTGCACTAACTACCCTGCTCACATCGTCTGGCTTTTTACTATTCTTCCATTGAAAGCCAGGCTGTTCTTAATTATCAACATCAAGTTCATAATAACTGAAATACATTTAAAGTATACTACCAACCATATTGTATTTAAAAACAAAAAAAATAATTTACCAAACTTTCTGCCAGTTATTATCCTCTGACTCTTATGGGTAACTGAACAGACCTCATTTAAACTACACCAAGTTCCAATATCTTCCCTGAGCAGGGGTAGAACTTCAGCATTTATTTTACTAGACAGCAGGACTACCGGGGTAGTAAAGACAAAAGTTTACTAGTCCGCCAAAAGGTTTACTAGTCCTGCAAATAAAAAACATAGCACAAATTTAGGTCACAACAATTTTATTTAAAACACAAAAAACCACAGTGTCATCCAGGCCTGGCGTTAACACTGCCTGTCAGTCAGTCAGTGTCACTCAGAGTCGGAGGCACTACTGTCATCACAGTCGGTGTCACTGCTGTCAGTGTAACTACTACAGTCGGGCCTTGGCCTAAGCGGCTGAGTGTCTGGCCTCCGGGCTCCACCAGCACTCCACAGCTCGATTGCCTCCTTCGGTTCAAATGCAGCGATGTCTGGTGAACTCAGCTGAATGGTCAACAGATCAGTCAGTCGATCTGCCTTCAGGACTGACCGGATGCTGCTCTTCGTCAGCTTCAGCTGACTGAAGCCTCTCTCCGCATCAGCCGAGCTGGCTGGCAGAGTCAGAATGGCGTCAACAAGCCCAAGTATGTTTCCATACTCTGCCTGGTGGGCTGCATTGACACTAGACCATGTCAGCTGTCGCACGTCTGGGGACTGTTCATACAGGATCATCTTCAGAAGTGTCCACTCCGTCTCCACACTGGCAGTATCGATGCCAGCGTCGCGAAGCACAGGGCCAAAATGGTTGTTGAGTGTGGCCACAGCGTCATTTCCATAATCACCTGCAGCTTCAGGCCACAGCTTGAAGCTAACGATTGATGATGCACGCACAACGTCCGAATTGCTGTCAACGAAGCGACCCTCCAGACAGCTGACCAGGTTGCCCAAGATCTGCAGTCGGGTCTGCTTGGCGAAGACAGCACCTGTGAGTGTCTCACCATGGAAGTCTTCCATGCGCGCCAGGGCACGCTCCTTGGCAGTTGTGGTCGTCTTGTACATCACAAGGGTGGCCACAACGGATGTCAGCGTGACATGTACATCAGCAACTGTCGCAGTCACTGTCTGAGCCACCAGCGACAGCTTGCTCAGAACAAACAGCACATCGAGAAGGAAGTGTGCCATCTCGATGATGTCTCGTCGGTGCAGTGTCGCCAAGAAGCCAATGGCCTTTGCCTTGGCATCTCCGGAGCCCCCGGGCACTTGCATCTGCGTCAGATGCAGGACATATGCTGGATATCCCTTCACAAGGGCCTGCAGTGCCTTCAGCAGATGTGGCAACCAGCGAGTGCCACCGACACGTGGTGGAAGGGCACATGGCAGAGACAATGTGTCGAATGCTGCCTTCAAGTTGCTACGGTTCAGTGGCGAGTGATGGTAGAACAAGTAGAGGCTCAGGAGGAGACCGCTCAACTTTGTGTATATGGGCAACCGACACAATGCGTCCTTATATGCAAGTTCCAGGCGATGCGCATAGCAGTGGATTGCTTGCAGACACGGCTGCTCATTTCGGAAGAGCGTGGCGACACCGTTGGCTGATCCGGTCATAACAGCGGCGCCATCACTGCCGAATCCGACAAGCTTCTTCATGAGTGTCTCTTTCGGGATGTGGAGGTAGCGCTCCACGACACCGTCAATTGCCCGCTTGATTGACGGAGCATCTGCCTTGCCGACGTTCTCAATACCAGCGAAGGCAGTAGAGACGACACCATTCACTGCATACCTCACGTACACTATCTCCGCTTCCGTGATGGACGCATCTGTCGTACCGTCACTGATGAGGGCGAGAAAGTGAGCACTCTCCAGGTGCTGTGCGAGGTGACGGCGCTCAACCTCAGCGATGGCACGCACGAACTGCTTGCATGCCTTGTCATTCCGATAAGTGTTCCCCACATCAAGGCCCTTCTGTGCGTCCAGGGTACACTGCCACACATAATCTATGAACGGACGCCGGTGCTTTGCTATCGAGTGACAAGTCCTGAAACATCCAATGCAGGAAATATTAAATATCATAGTATTAAGTAAATACTGAGTATAGTCACAACATAACAACCTTCCTCAGCAAACAGTGAATACTAAAAACATCCTCGCTTTCAAAACAAAACTTGACGAAGATTTGAAGATGGGCAGGTTTAAATTTTAATAAAAGCACAAAAATCACAAGACAAGCCACGTTCTCAAAACCAAAAATATGATGCATAAAGGCGGGAAATACAACACTAAATAGTATTACTTTTGAACCCGAAGATCCAGGCAAGTTATAACACAGATCTACATCAAATGCAAATTAATAATTTCCCATGGCATTGTTTACTGCACGGCACGCTTGAAATGAGAGATAACAGAGAAATGAGGGATAATAATTTAAACCATATAGTGCTAACCCTAACAAAGTACAAACACAATATTTTTTTTACATTTTATAACATTATATCACATGGGTAACATAATTACCTAAACAAATGCGTCAGACGGTCCATGGTGGCCGTGTTCAGCGCTTGGATGGCTCGGTGGGCAGGTGCAGTGCCGGGACGGGCTTCGAACGCAGTTTGCCGGAAGACAGCTCGTGTGTGCGCCTCGCTTGTACTGTGTGCGCGTAGCGAGTCTGGACGAAAGTTGTCCGTGCCAGTCAAGAACGCATTCTTGCCACGGACACCAGTTACGTTGTGTGTCCTGCACACTTTGCAAAACATCAAATCGTTGTCGTCATCGTAGGACAGCCAAGTGTGGTCTCGTTCCCAAACCTTCAAATAGCCACGCTGTCGTTTCTGCTGGTCGTACAGCGTGTCCCGTTCTCGCTTTTCCACCTTGCGTTTAACTTCTGGTTTTGCAACCCCAGTTAAATAACGATGCATCGTGCGTAAACGTAACAAAATAATTAGTAATGAATTAACAAAATAATTGATGTAGAACTGAAGATGTGAACCGTATTCGAAATCCGCGCATTTGAAAATAGATTAGAAAATAGACGCGAAAATGGACGCCAATTGCGCTCATTAGCCGGTACCCCTCTACATGATACGCTAAGCCAAACAAAATGGTCGTTTCAGATTTCTATGTCACACAACAACCAATCAAAAGTACCGTTTCACTGTCGATTCACATTAGGTGAAGATTTACTTTGTCAATTGTACGGTTGGTGGCGCCACGCAACACGCTGATTTTTACTAGACAGCCAGACTAGTTGGTAGGCCGGGTTTACTAGTCCGCCGTAATCTTTACTAGTGTACGGACTAGCGGACTAGTGGGTAGTTCTACCCCTGCTGAGTTTACTCATCTCTCCAGCTTCCCCGTCTATCTATCTTCTTTGCTCCGGTAATTATCTGACCACAGTTGCTGTTCTGTCAGATGTCTTTCCACTGTCTCCAACCCATACAGGTATATGGGCACTAAATACAATAATAAAACTATCCCTTCAAACTTTTGTCATTACCTTATTTTCTAATCATAAAAGCAAGTGTAAAAATAGACATTTGGAAAACATTTTTCTTAATAATTTTATTATTATGCATATATCTATATG
Organism: Paraescarpia echinospica; assembly: GCA_020002185.1. Lineage (NCBI taxonomy): Eukaryota > Metazoa > Annelida > Polychaeta > Sabellida > Siboglinidae > Paraescarpia > Paraescarpia echinospica. Next base: position 94,666,543 of record CM034531.1, on the reverse strand, counting down.
TTTAGCATCATTCAAACCACTGGGAATGTTAAGATTTTATTTAAAAAAAAACTTTTTTCAATGGATACCACTAAACGAATGAAATCTGACCACCCACCTGATGGTACCCACTCGCCCAGTTATTTCCCGCACCCCCACCGTCCTTTGACAGGTAGACATTCTCAGGGTTGTACAGGTTGCGGTAGGGTGAATTCATGATAGTGTTGATGACCCGAGGTTCAAGGTCAAGTAGAACCGCCCGGGGAATATAGTGTTCATCATCAGCCTAGAAAAGAACAGGTTGTTTTTTTATAACTAACGAAACTGTGATTACAGTCCTGGCCAAAATTGTTTTCTAGTGACCAATAATATTTATTTTATCCATATTCAAGGTAAGGTTCCCTGTCAAAAGAAAATAATGATACGTTTCCAATTTGATATTAAGTATTTGTTTAAATAAAACTTATCTATATTGTGAAGTTATCTGAAATATTATCATTAGCACACAAGATTAGTATCAGAAAACACAGTCAAATGTTAAGTGCACTTACTAATCAAAATTTACAATATGGTGGCAGCAGACTGTAGGACATGAAAAGTACCCAGAACATGTCAAGGTCAGAGGCCTGGCCCTCGACTAGTTCAACCTTAGCTTGTACACAACAGTGCTAGCAGAAACTAGTCTGTTACATACAACTAGATATACTTATACTGACCTGATAGAAGAAGACGTCTTTTCGATCTGTTCCTTCTGTGGCAAACTCTTCCAAGATTCCCTCTAAGAAACCAGTATTGGTCAATTAAATTTACACTGTAAAATAAAAAGTAATTCCGACAAGATTGGGACTAGTTGAATCGTTTATGAATTTGGGTTCATTTGTTTACAAATAAGTCTTATAATTGAATATAAATGTTGGTGCCTTGTCACATCTATGAGCACATACGTTGAAATGAGCACAATGATGTAGTAGATCAAATAATTGACAATAGATTGACCTGTAAATGTACACCACTGTGTATTCTGGAAACAACAGCAACTCTGCACTGGTGCATAATTTGTTTATTATGGATAAAAATGTAAGGTACCACATAACTATCAGATAACACATTCATGCTGTTTATGAACAAATCTTTTTGTACAAATACTTATGAAAATATAAAAACAGCCAAGCTAATTTTGCAAAAAAATAATTAATGTCTTTGTATAGGTACTATCAGATGACACACAAGGAAACAAAATGTGTGCGTTGTTTTACCCACAAATCTCACCTGAATTGATGCCATGCTCTGCACACAGCTGTTTCCAGAACTCCATCCCAACTGAAACAGTCATGTTACAATGACGACACAGATGGCGCCACATATTTAAGGTCAACGATATGAAATACAGGCCTCAAAATCGGGAACAAAAAGTGCTTCAGATGAGGTGTTTCCCAGCATGGATAAAATTGGTTAACATGTTTTACAAATGCAATGCGACCTAGGAAGAGTGCTCAGGTTTCACAGCAACTATTGACTGATTAGTTTCTAATTTCTCAGAGACAGATAATTAGCGCACAGTGGCAATTTGGCCCAGAGCTGATGCTTATTTTAAGGTCTGTTTTGTTGAAGGCAGTAATCATGATGTTTGTGGTATAGTACTGGAGATGTTGTTAACGAATCAAATAAATATTCCATCCTGACACTACAGTATTAATTTTAATTATATACAACATAAATTACATTAAAAAACTTGTGCCTATAGATCCCCTGGAAGCATAGCTCAGATGTATGCCATTATATAGAGGCAAAATCAACAACCCGTAATCAATTCCACATAGTGAATGTTCAGTTGATGACAACTCAGTTAGAATCAGTGCTTCACGTTTGAAAAAACAAGTCGAGCAAAAAATCGCTTACCTAAATATGCTAAATAATTTAGCGCAAGCAATTTATTACTTTTTTTATTCGCTAGATGGCGTTCCTGTTTGTCCATCTGGTGACACTATCGCCCAGTCATGCCAAAATGCAATCACGGCTAGCCATACCATAGCGGTATCCATTACGCAAGATTAATTCGATCGGGTCAATTCGGGACATCAAGCGTTGGCACAGATTAAAAATTGCATGCTGATAAAACATTTGAGACAGGAAGTACTAGATATGATGTTACAGAAAATGACAGCAGTGTAACAATGCTGATGATAAACTTGTTTTGTTTACGGAACCAACGTTACTTGTCGATACAGTTTCGATTTCACTGCTACTCGGTGCGGAAAATTGCATCTAATTAATAATCAGTGACTGTCTAACGATGGCCGGCTGACAAGAATCCTGTTGAGCAATACGTAAACTCTAAATCATGGCTCTGGAAACGTCAGCAACTGCGTGCCAACTCTAATTTACGTGACAGGAACAGACTTTCTTTCAAACAAATGGGTGTATATTTTGTCGCTAGAGGGCACCACATGCAGCAGGTCTGGTGATTTGAGCGGTCATGGCAATTAGCGCAAGCAATAAATCGCTCCCTAGATGAGCGATTAGCACGAGTGGTAAGGAGCGAGAGCAATCGCTCACCTAAAAAATAATGCACTATATAACTATGGAGGATGTAAATTGATTTAGCCCATTATGAATTAGGTCCGTTGATGTTCAAATTTGTGTGTGAATTGATGAAGTAATATACACAGTCGAATCAATAATATATATTTTTTTAATTGGTTAAACTAAAAATCGTTGAAGAATTTACTAGTTGATTTTGATCATTAAATCGGATAACTAACAAAACTTTTATTAAAGTAAATTAGCAATAGTACATATAATTATATAATATAAATGAAATTTGTATTATGGCCTTTTGATTAATCTAAACTATAAGTAATTAAATTAGTACATGGTCAGGCATGATGCTACCAAAATGTAGTTGAAGAGAAATGTTAAACTTAAAGCAGTTGATCTCCACATCCCAGCAGTGCTACCTATATGGGGATTTGTCTAGAAAAGTATTATTTTGGCATAAATGCAGTCGTTGGCCCATATCTCAGCACATTTTGTATGTAGAAATACATGTTTTTTCCTACGTGTACACAAGTAACATATCTTTGCATGCCATATCAGATTATGGACATAGTGCAATACTGTATTTGTATTATGAGTGCTTATTTACCCAAAAATTAGCAAAAAGTCGCTTGTCGCACCGGGACCCATCAACATTCATTTACGTTTTTTTACATCTCTGATAAGGAGTATGTATAATATTAATATTATTTTGTAACAAATACATATTTCTACAGGTCATGGTACAATATTAATGGGGATGTTTTGTTAACCAATTATCTAGAGCACCAAACAGGTCTGTCTCCAAATTTTAGTTTATCAATACGACTCTGTTTTTTACTGTGCTGATGCTGCCACCAGTTGGAATTAAAACAAGCTAATTAAATTATTGTATGACTATCGTTAGACAATGCTTCATTCAGCGCGCCACGCAAGGGATTGTTCGTAAGTTGTTCAGATATCGCTTGCAGAGTTTGCTATATAACATCATATTCCAGGCATATAAAAATTGAATAAAACTCTGTTTCGTAGCCCACATACTTTATGGCAATATATGTTGTGTAAATTACATATTTAATGGGTGTATCGATACTACAAGACACGTTTAGATAGCTTTTATCCAAATGAATTCTGCACGCAACATGTTTTAAGGGGCTAAATGTTAGATTTCACGACTCCATTTTACACGACTCCATTTATGCACTGTGTGAACGGAGTTGTTGTGAGTTAAACGGAGTAGTAAACTATGCACGATCAGTTAGATTTAAGACTGAATGTCTGAAGATCGCGGAATATTACTATTATAGGCTATGTACATGCATGCACGCACACACACACATGAACGCCCACACACAGACACACATACATCACGTACGTATTTAGTTACTAACCACAATACATAACCTTAAACATGTACACACATTTTGTGGAACATTTTGCGGACTCTATGGACCACAGTCCGAAATCCATATGGGGACACTTCAAACCATTCCTAGTCGAGCTAAAACTCGCTTATCTTCAACTGACCATTCTCCATTTCATGAGTGATGGGCCAGTCACCCAATACAGAGGCCACGGCAACATGCATCTTCTGGCAAATGTGCCGTTCCATATGGGCTTCCAGGAGGTGTACTGGAATTTCAGTGAGTTTGCTTATTTCTCAACGGGATTCTTATCGGCCACCATCGTTTGACAGTCATAAATCATTAATCAGGGCCATGGGTGCTAGCTTCCGTCCCATAAATAAAACAACTTAATCATCAGCATTGTTACACTGCTGTCATTTTCTGTAACACCATCACTAGTACTTCCTGTCTCAAATGTTTTATCAGCATGTAACTTTTTAATCTGTGCCAACGCTTGATGTCTCGAATTGACCCGATGGAATTAGTCTTGTGCAATAGATACCGCTATGGCATGGCTAGCTTCAACTGGGCAGTGGCGTCACCAGACGGACAAACAGGAATGCCACTTGCGGCTAAAAAATAAACTAATAAATCTCTCGCACTAAATGATTTGACATATTTAGGCGAGCGATTTATGGCTCACCTGGTTTTTTTCAAACGTTAAACATTGTGAATACCAGATGCTTCTGTTATGTTCAATAGCCTTCAAGACAACACCAAATTGTTCATAATGGAATGCAATGCCATCGTCTCGCTCCCCAAACACCAGCTGCCTGTTGTTGTTGGTATAATGAAAGTTCACCAGGTTCACTGCAGTGAAAGAGTCGTCATTTCTAACTGTTACTGCTCCAACGGGTTTTGCCAGTGTTATTCGCCCAACACTTATTACGTGTTGCGTGCAGAAAACGAGAACCAGTCTGGGTGCGACCCGTCCATCACAATGACCAAAGTCCTAAGGACTGGATACTGCACTATATAAGAACTTACATTTACCTTTACACCCTCGCCCACTACCAACACCTGAATTCACATCTAATCAATTACTATAATATGTTTCAGGTGGATGGCGTCACGGAAGATGGACAAGTAGAAGTTACTTATTTGAAAGAATACTGATCATATTTAGTGGACGGGTGTGAGGAATTAGAAGAGCCCATAGAGAATGTGCTAAAGATACTCCCACCAGTGGTTGTAAACTCAAAACGAGGATATCTGCAAGTTCTCCCAGAAAAAGTTCATGTGGAGTCTTATTTTCGGAAATTACTCAACAGTTAATAACAAATGAGATGACTTACTAATGCATTGCTGCTAACCATGGCAATTAGTTGACGTTACTACTGTTTGCATTGTTCAAATTGCTCAATTTGTATCTACAATGCCCTTTGGGTATTATAAAGTGATCGTGTTTACATGTTACCATAGGGATAATTTTGCCTTTTCAATACAAGCACACACCACTTCGTCTGATGACATTTGGCTATGTTTACAGTGCTATTTTTAACTGCCTCCCACCCAACAGAAAAACATATTTAAGCTTTGCTGTGTATTGCAGTCGATTACGATGTTACATTAGCCTAATATGCGACAACTTCAAAAAATACCGGAACACATTGACATTTTAGAAATTTGAATAGCCAAAATAACACTTTTCTAGACAATTACCCATATTAATATATTTGTGTAGTATAGCCTGTAGGCACACGGCTACACATAACGCTGAATTCAACTGTGATTTTTCATTCCCTCTTGAATTTTATTTTTGTGGTTTGTTACTGTGTGACAGTGTGTGACAAGTATTTCAGTGACTGTCAGTGCGTCAATGTCAGTTACACTCAGTATCAAGCTCAGTCACACTCACACTGCATGACACTGTCAGAGACAGTCAGACTCAGGACAGAGTCAGAGCAGAGGCAAGACGGCAAGAGTGTGTCGAGTCGGGACTTGCGCAAAAGTGGCCAGTTGGGTACAAAACCTCAAAGACAAAGCCAAAGTTAGTTTACAGTGTAGAGAATCTGGCATGACATTCAGCATTTTTGTCGCAAGGTTTGGTTTGGTTCGTTGAGCATTTCAGTCTTTTTTGAGGTGATGAGACTGGGCGATTGAATCAGTTAATCATCCAGAAAGTACTCAAATAGCAGAATCTAAAAATAGATATGAGGATACCCCCATCTCTCGATCTTCGCTCGCAACTTACTTTGGTTGCCGCATTGTCCCAGTTGCAGTGTAATTATTTCTCGTGGCATCTTGGTCAATACTGATCTGTATCAATACCTAGGAAATAACAATAAACGAACCACTAAATAAATGTTGTTAGTGCATAATGAAACAACTCTGAACATCGACTACATTTTCTCTTGGCGCTAGTTTTGAACCTCGAAATTCCATCTCGCAATAACGAGACTGCTTGAGACTTCACTGATTTGAATCTATATATTTCTGTGTTATCATAAAATGTACTTCATGCATCAATGTATTCATTTTTGTTATTATATATGATAAACGATGCATACAATATCGTAATATGTTTTTATTTCGCAAAAGCGGGAAGGAATTCCACTCGCTGACGTCACGACCAAAACAAGACGGAGGTGGATGCCTCGTTCGACACTGACAGATTTGGGTTAGCGGGCTGGTCAAAGAAACGTAGAGCGAAAATGGAGTTCGAACGCGAAGAAGCGATGCAGATGCAGGTCGAAAAGGTGGAACGAAGACTGAAGGATATGCTAAATCCGTTTGAATGGCAAATCATGTCATTTCAGAGCGTCCTTGTGTGGGAAAAGCCGTACCACAGCGCTGCTTTTCTGATCGCAGTAAACGGTTTGTTTTGGTACGTAGTCGACGTAGACGTCGTAGTGTTCTGCCTTAAGTTGTAATACGATAGCAGGTGTGAACTTGACCAAGTTATTTTTAAACGCGTTGTCGTGTTTTTCTACCGATTTCTGACACGACGAATGATTGACAGCTGGCTGCTTGTTCACTTCGTAGTTTCTATTTCCAGGTTGGCTACCACTGTCAGGTTTTACTATCTGCTCGGGATTTGTGGATTACTGTTCGTTTCGATGGATATGTGGTCTAACTACGTCTGGCCAGAAATACGAGGTGAGCAATGTATTCGATACTTGCATAATATTTACTTACGAGTACGCTAAACATTTGTCTTTCAACACCAGTCCGTTTGGATTAAGCAGAGGAGAGGAACAGGAGGTGTAAAAGCATTGCACAAGCCAGTGACAAGAGGAAGACAGACAATAAAACCAACAACAACCATATGTTTGTTTCTTTTTTTAACAACTACTTTTCTACTTGTATTTCAGTTTATCATACATATGTTGCACTCTCGATAAGCCAACGGCTATTACTTGTTACTGCTTACTTCTAATTCTTTCTCTTCTTGCCAAATGTCATTGATTCCATAGAGATAAACATATCTACTAGAGTTTTCTTTTGGGTGCCTGAATGATGTAACCTTGTTGTAATGTTGACACTAACTGAATACTATAGTATATAATATCATATATTGTCTCTAGCACAATGGACCTGATCAAACAGTCTCATATTTAACTCACTGCATGTCTATATATGTTTAATGTAACTGTATCAAAACTCTAGCATGATGTTTTAAAAGACGATACCTAGCCTAATGCGTGGAAAATATCACATCACCGTTTTAAGTATTAAAATCCATTGTTGAAGATAATTAAAGGAAGTATCAAAATATCAAGCTTGTTGAAATGTTGAAAGCAATATTCAAAAGAATTATTTTATTGTCATGCAACACAAATAGCAGGAATAATTTTTATCTATAACATATAGATGGCAATTATTATTTTTTTATCCATGACAAATGGTCATTAATTATTGCACTATTGGTATAATCATAAATACCATTTAAATTGTTTTTTATACATTGACATTATATACAGTTGTTGGATTGAGAAGTGGTTAGTTCTTGCAAAATTGGCAGAAAATGTTGCTACTCCCATGACTTTATGCCGGTACTGTGTAATTGATGTACCCCCGGTAAGTACAGTATAAATTTGTAATTTTCTATATTCCCTTGGTGATTTAGTGATTCCTTCAACAAATAACATAACAGAGACCATGCTGACTGTGTTAGCACCTTGCAATACACACACTGATAGAGCATGTGATAGATAGTACTGCAGAATGACAATGAATGATTAGCTAATATACCAGTATGCAGGTGATAATTAGTGCTTGCAGCCAGGAAGTTGTGTTTGCCCATCTAGGTCAAAGTTCATAGCCCTGTTGCAAGCAAAGAAATGAGCAATTAAGTCTCACATCAAACAGTCAATTGTTAACCAGATGGGATCACACAAGAATGTTTAGTTTAAATTATGTCAAATAATTAACAAGCTCTAATTATTGCTGTTTTAACAGATTAAGTAAAGTAAATTGATTATATTTATAACATATAATTATTATATATATATATATATGTGTGTGTATGTGTACGTAATGTGAATAATAATCTAAAATACATTGTTTTCTGAAAATGTCACTGGCCTATGCATTTCTTGTTACTGTAACTAGTAATTGTACTTATTAAACATAGTAGTGTATTTGTGGGTATGTTGAACACATAATAAGTTATTCTGGTACAAACAAATAAGATAATTGTTTTCACTGCTCTAGATTGTCTTGTTACCTTTTCTTTTGACACCATGTAAGTTATTCAATGATGTTATTACTCTTTTGACACCATGTAAGTTATTCAATGATGTTATTACTCTTTTGACACCATGTAAGTTATTCAATGATGTTATTACTCTTTTGACACCATGTAAGTTATTCAATGATGTTATTACTCTTTTGACACCATGTAAGTTATTCAATGATGTTATTACTCTTTTGACACCATGTAAGTTATTCAATGATGTTATTACTCTTTTGACACCATGTAAGTTATTCAATGATGTTATTACTCTTTTGACACCATGTAAGTTATTCAATGATGTTATTACTCTTTTGACACCATGTAAGTTATTCAATGATGTTATTACTCTTTTGACACCATGTAAGTTATTCAATGATGTTATTACTCTTTTGACACCATGTAAGTTATTCAAGGATGTTATTACTCTTTTGACACCATGTAAGTTATTCAATGATGTTATTACTCTTTTGACACCATGTAAGTTATTCAAGGATGTTATTACTCTTTTGGGTTCTTTCCAAATACATTGGTTAGCAGGCCTTTATGTAGGATACAAATTTTATTAGTCCACAAATTTTCCAGTGCACATTTGCTCACCAAAAACCCTCCAACTGCACCCACTTGAGACTCATGAAAACTGCCAACCCTCGAGCTCACCATATATATAATATATATATACATGTATATATATATGATAAATAATTATATATATATTATATATGTGGCTCACCAAAAAACGTAAGCTAATCAGCAAATGGTTTTATATATATATGTTTATATATATATATATATATTAGGTGTAACATTCATGATAAAACATCATGACATACATAATAGTTACATTTATATCAGCAACCTTATTTATTTTCACATAGTTATACATTAGTTACAATTACAAAACTCAAATAAGGTATAAACACATTTTAAAAAACAAATGGCTCGCTAACAACGGTAACGACTTCATCGGCACGACATATATCGGCTGTTACTATAAACGTGGTAGCACTAGTGACAGTCACTGTCATTGTTGCCCGTGTTGCCATTCTAAAAAAATTAGTTATCGTGTTTGTTTTACAAACCTTCGCCTTTGGTGGCGGCATTGCGGATGCGTCAGAGTGAATGATAATAGGAATTGTTTATCGGTAACTGCGTGCGTCGTTAAGGCAGCCTCGTTGTGAATGTACCCTTGGTTTTAAATCTGATCATCCCCGCGAGTTAATCCCATTATAGAGTCAAAATGTTAATAATAATATACAGGTACATAAAAACCTTTTCGGATATTTTATTATGTGATATAACCTCCTGACATATGTTTGATTTATTTGGATTGTTGCCCCTTTAATACACATAAAAAGCACGCGTAATTAGTATTTATATTCCGGCATATTATTGATGTGTGACACCCTAAAGGAATTAACCAATCACATCTGTTGTTTATGGACTGGTTGTTGGAGCATTCATGCATTGCATTGACCCCTCTAGCAGCAAATGAAACCACATGTAGAGCCACTGAAAGGGTTCATTCACAAACTACGATCTTCAATGTGATTCGCTGCCTTATGTGCATGCGTAAAAAGAACACAGATTAGATTTGATTGGCAGGGTTCTGCTTGCAAAATGTTATGTCAGTGAGCTGACAGCTTGTGCCATGCCTGCAGATGGTACAGATGAATTATGTGGTGGTGGCATTATTGAGTGCTGTGTGTCCGTGAAAATGCTAAAATAATGCTAGGAATTTAAAGTACGGGAAGGGTTTGTTTCTGTATGACACAAAACACGATATATTCCAGTGCTGACAGTCCTACAGTCCATCATACAAACTGACAGGACGTGGCCTTATCATACTAAGACGGGTTTTACCCCGTCCTCGCAAATTATCCCCTGTCCATAGTTAACATCGCCCGTCCAAATGACAGGTGGACGGGTCTCTAGGTAAAGCTATATTGGTCAGCTGTCCATCGCAGCATAGTGCAACAGCTGGCTGGAAACTTGGCGGTCACTGGCCGCTGTGGTTTACTCGCCTGATATCTGAGGTGACCACTAGGATTGACAGACACAGATATGTGTATATGTCCAACAGCACTGGTCAGCTGTTTGTAGAAATTCCTGTTTTCTCCACTAACCAAAAACCATGACCTTCTCTGACCTCCACAATCTGTTGTCTTCTGTAAATTCTGTTTATCTGGTGCACATTTAGTGCTGTACTGGCTAAACTTTCCACATATGTCTAGTGTCGTAGTTGAATGCAGTTCAAGGCGGCATCTGACATTTCCTCCGATGTAGTATCCAGTTTTATAATATTTTGTCCTGTTGTTCCCACTAATCAAAACCATTCTTGAAAATGTGCCTTTCAATAAAGGTCACCTGCAAATTTTTGTAGGATATTATATAAAAATATAGGTTTTATATTATTGGTGACCGTTTAGTGCAAATGTCCTCATCAAAGCTACACGATTTGACTCAAAAGAGAAAATTTAAGTTTTATAAACAATTACTAACTTTAGTGTTACATATCATTTAAAATAATATACCTGACCTGTAAGTAATGTTTAAATAAATAGCATTATTTTTCGATGACGCCATTTAAAATCATTTGTTAGCTTGTTCTTTCAAGAGCATTATTTTCAAAAAATTTCCAAAAAAAATCAAATTCAAAAATATTAAAATAATAAGTTATAAGTTGGAATTCGCATACATGCATGTACACATGCATGCACACTGCACTTAAATGTCACTTTGTACTTGTGCTTCATTGGGGTAAATGTTTGTCTAGGAAAGAACCTTCTCCATCTCATCTGGGAAAGAAATTTAAAGAATCCCTGGGTTGTTATGACCCAGAAACAGAAAAAAATCATCAGTCACTAGAAACGTTCTGGGTTAGGTAAATACTAACGTCTGGCATAGATAAGTATTAGACATGAGTGAAGTTTAACTGAGGTTATCCCAGAAGTTTGTGGGAGAGGTTAGTAACAAAAGTGATACCTTCCATGTGTGGGGGATTCTGGGCTTACTTCACCCATTGGAGAGAGGGAAGGGTGATTGTATAGGTCTCTTCACCATATATATATATCTAAGTGCTTCAATTACATTGTTTTTATTTGAAGAAAAAAACTGTTTTTTTTACAGAGAATTAATATTCATGGGTAAATCTTTTAAACACGTTTGTTACTGATAGTCCGAGTAATATATGGGATAGTTGTCATGTTAATGTAAGTGGTTGAGGTGCTTTTGTTTTAGAAAATAACTAATAACTTTACTATGTTTATAAAATAGTCAAAAGTTGTTTGTCCAATAACTTTGCTATTAATTATGAAAAATCTATAACATAGCAACAATTTTTACAAGTGCACAGACATGTTTTCTATATAATAGAAAACAACCATGTTTCATACCTAAATGAAGGTATTCAAGGCCATTATTCTTAACTCAGTCCATTCCAGATACCAACTAGTTGACTTTGATGTGCAAATGTAACTCTGGCATGTTCATGTTGGTATTCCCTGACTTGTTGAAGCATGCACACTACTGATGACCATTCTATTCATATGCCCATTGTAGACATGTGGTCATTCTATTCATTTTCATACATGAATGAAATGTGCATATAGACTTTGCCAAATTATCTCTGCTATTGACTATTGAAAGATATTATTATCAACTTCAATGAATAGTTATAGGTTTTCTTTGTCTGAATGTGATATATGTTCAAGAGCTATACATAGAAACAGTACATCATGCGCACCTGTATCCAGTCAGGGATTATGTATACTGGTATAATAGGTGTTGCATTCAAAGTTATTGTATGGTTATTTTATGGGCACTGAAGTTAAATATTAATTTGTCAATATTATTTCACCAAGGGGTCCTCACCTGGAAAGAAATATATCTGCTACAAAATTGTCTTTAAATTAAGTTATTTAATTTTAAAAGAGGGTGATTTGTCTTTTAGATTTTTAAAATAACATTACATATATGGATACATTTTATACATTATTTTATGTTAGCTTGTAATAAAGAACTATTATGATATTCTGAAATAACTTATAATAAAGAACTATTATGATATTCTGAAATAGCTTATAATAAAGAACTATTATGATATTCTGAAATAGCTTATAATAAAGAACTATTATGATATTCTGCATTTTACCATTAGCACTTAACAAGATTAATGAGATTGCCATCCAGAACAGAAACACTTTGATATTGTGTTTAATCAGTCACTCTGCAGGCATCTAATGAGTTAGGTATGAATGACCTTTAATGCACTGACCTTGAATGACCTATTTTTTATTTTCAGTCCCACCGGGCCCAGGGGAGGATATGGATGAGTAAGTATTGTAGGTTTCTAGTAACTTACATTATACTTGTAATTTTATTATTTATTCATGAATTGATCAAGAGACAACAAGAAATATTAACCAATGCACTTTGTTTAAGCACCTCAGACGTTGGCATATATACATTTGTAAAACTGCAAGGATTTTTTATTCTTGAGCTAACCTAGAAACAAATTAGGTAATACACAGTATATTTAGCAACTTGATATATCAACATTACTACAGTGCATTAAATAGCTTTGCAGTGTAAACAAATAGCATATACCATATTCATTCCCTAATTAGCGTACACCCCCATTTTAGAAGGATCTGAAACCATGACAGCGATCTCAAATGCAAACCTTGACTGTTAACGCCATCATTGCAATTTAATTTCTACCAATGTCACAATACATTCAAAGCTAGGTGTTGAATTGTATCAAAAGGTCCACCTAGATTATCCGACTTTACTCTGTTCTGGTATCATATTGTTCGTATGAGATACATCAATCTTTTACCAGTCATGTCTGCTGAGATGAGTGTACCCAGGCACCCAAGGAACCCCAGAAAATGGGTGTATACTTGTAAAATTTCTGCGTCTCAAATATTTGTTAAGCATGCTGTACTCAAAATAGAACAAATACCTGTAATTGAATTGTCAATGGCTGTATAAAGATATCCAGCCATTGACATAAAGATATCCAGGTAGTAAACATCTATTAAATACATAAGTTTGTTGCATGGAAATAACCTCCCGTCTTATGTGCTTGAGGGAGTACCTAGAGCCAACATCTACTCAGGGGGTACGCGTTGCTAGCATTGGGTCAGTTTGGGGCAGTATTTACTCCTCATGGTCAGCGAGTCAATAGTCATCTGAGGTAGCTTACTGAAGCTGCCTAGGTCCAGTTGATTCAGGTAAATGTGTGGTCAGTTAATTGGTCCAGGGCCAGACACTGTCAGACAGGTGATATATGATAGATTCACACCAATGCTTTCAACTCCTGGCATAGGTGACATTAATGGTGATCCAGTAAGGTCATTTACATAAATTAATGAATACAAATTCAACCATTTCTTATAAAGTGCAATATCCTTAATAAGCTCATCTTGTTTTACACGACTAACTAGTAATAATAGTGATATTAAGCATTTATTTCACACATCATGATCAAGGCACATATCAATATATATACACATTAAGTCCTGTTATACCAATATGTGTCTAAGTCTAACTCATTCATGAATTTGTCTTGCCCAAATCTGTTTTGAATGCAGTGGAAATAAATGTTGTCGTTCAAAAGTGTGATGTTCCTAAAGATAATAATGATAACTAGTCTTATGCCTTACTCGTTCCAGATGATAATTTAAATATTTTTCTTTGTCAGTTAGTGCTCGCCAAAAGCAGAACTCGTCATCGTGATTATTGTTGTCTATTACCAGCCACTCAAAATCGTCAACATTTTGGGCCCATATGTCATGTGCCAATACGTAATGATATGTCCAGGCTAATTAAATGGCTGCCAGAAGCAGATTGATTAATTAACGGTTGCCATGGACTGCGTGTAATGCCAGTAGTGGAGATATACGTGGTATACAGTTGTGGTGCATGTATCGTGGTGCATGTATCGTGTCTGCATGCGCGTGGATAGTGATTGTGATTGATTGATTGATATATGTGTATACTAATACTAATATACTAGACAGTTGTAAAGTGTTGTAGTCACTTCACTATCCCCTCACAGAGGCTGTCACTGGGACACAACTTACGATTTTTTACTCAGTGTTTCTCCATTTGGACATCTCCACCATGACTCGTGTTACAGTTTTGCCCATTTCAAAAACTGTATTTTGGCATATGTGCTGTTATAATGCATTTCAAAATTCCATATTCTTTGAATAGGAACCTATTGGCATAGTGTATTAAACGATATCAACAAATAATAATTTTATTACATAATAAGGTTTTAATTATAGCGTGACTCACGTTACGGCAAAAGGAAAACACAAGAAAATACCTTGATTCATGTAAAATTTCTCCTCAAAGTATAAATGACAGAAACCAATGAATACCCTTGAATGAATCACAAATAAAAATAGGGTTTATAAAGACACAATTAATAAATTAAAATTTTACCAACATCATGCACAAATATGACATAATCAGCGTGACTCGCGTTACCGTGACTCAAATTACATGAAATCAGCCATCGTTTACTAACTGATTAGGAACACAAGCTTGAAGGAAAGGATTTTTTTGTTTGTATTACATTGTGAAGACAATGTCATGGAGAAAGGAGACAACATTAGTTAAAAATAAGCATTAATGTTATACATACAAAGTAATGCCAACTTGAACATACTGGTTTAAATCGATAAATGTGTATTGAAGTAAATATTGAAAAACACTAGCCCACTTTTCCCGTAAGAATGATGACCTTACAGTTATAATTACCTTTGCAAGAACATTTCCAACCAAACATAATTGTGAAGACTAACCTTCATGTATAGTACTGCATAAATCTATAAATAAAATAAGTTCTGAAGCCATACATTTATGATTTAGAAAACGAAAATGGCCACAGTGGTTTACAGTGATGGGTGGCTTCAGTCTGTTTTACCAAGTTTACAGTGATGGGTGGCTTCAGTCTGTTTTACCAAGTTTACAGTGATGGGTGGCTTCAGTCTGTTTTACCAAGTTTACAGTGATGGGTGGCTTCAGTCTGTTTTACCAAGTTTACAGTGATGGGTGGCTTCAGTCTGTTTTACCAAGTTTACAGTGATGGGTGGCTTCAGTCTGTTTTACCAAGTTTACAGTGATGGGTGGCTTCAGTCTGTTTTACCAAGTTTACAGTGATGGGTGGCTTCAGTCTGTTTTACCAAGTTTACAGTGATGGGTGGCTTCAGTCTGTTTTACCAAGTTTACAGTGATGGGTGGCTTCAGTCTGTTTTACCAAGTTTACAGTGATGGGTGGCTTCAGTCTGTTTTACCAAGTTTACAGTGATGGGTGGCTTCAGTCTGTTTTACCAAGTTTACAGTGATGGGTGGCTTCAGTCTGTTTTACCAAGTTTACAGTGATGGGTGGCTTCAGTCTGTTTTACCAAGTTTACAGTGATGGGTGGCTTCAGTCTGTTTTACCAAGTTTACAGTGATGGGTGGCTTCAGTCTGTTTTACCAAGTTTACAGTGATGGGTGGCTTCAGTCTGTTTTACCAAGTTTACAGTGATGGGTGGCTTCAGTCTGTTTTACCAAGTTTACAGTGATGGGTGGCTTCAGTCTGTTTTACCAAGTTTACAGTGATGGGTGGCTTCAGTCTGTTTTACCAAGTTTACAGTGATGGGTGGCTTCAGTCTGTTTTACCAAGTTTACAGTGATGGGTGGCTTCAGTCTGTTTTACCAAGTTTACAGTGATGGGTGGCTTCAGTCTGTTTTACCAAGTTTACAGTGATGGGTGGCTTCAGTCTGTTTTACCAAGTTTACAGTGATGGGTGGCTTCAGTCTGTTTTACCAAGTTTACAGTGATGGGTGGCTTCAGTCTGTTTTACCAAGTTTTGGGTGGCAGTGTGATGGGTGGCTTCAGTCTGTTTTACCAAGTTTACAGTGAGTCTGTTTTACCAAGTTTACAGTGGCTTCAGTCTGTTTTACCAAGTTTACAGTGATGGGTGGCTTCAGTCTGTTTTACCAAGTTTACAGTGATGGGTGGCTTCAGTCTGTTTTACCAAGTTTACAGTGATGGGTGGCTTCAGTCTGTTTTACCAAGTTTACAGTGATGGGTGGCTTCAGTCTGTTTTACCAAGTCTGTACAAGTTTACAGTGATGGGTGGCTTCAGTCTGTTTTACCAAGTTTACAGTGATGGGTGGCTTCAGTCTGTTTTACCAAGTTTACAGTGATGGGTGGCTTCAGTCTGTTTTACCAAGTTTACAGTGATGGGTGGCTTCAGTCTGTTTTACCAAGTTTACAGTGATGGGTGGCTTCAGTCTGTTTTACCAAGTTTACAGTGATGGGTGGCTTCAGTCTGTTTTACCAAGTTTACAGTGATGGGTGGCTTCAGTCTGTTTTACCAAGTTTACAGTGATGGGTGGCTTCAGTCTGTTTTACCAAGTTTACAGTGATGGGTGGCTTCAGTCTGTTTTACCAAGTTTACAGTGATGGGTGGCTTCAGTCTGTTTTACCAAGTTTACAGTGATGGGTGGCTTCAGTCTGTTTTACCAAGTTTACAGTGATGGGTGGCTTCAGTCTGTTTTACCAAGTTTACAGTGATGGGTGGCTTCAGTCTGTTTTACCAATTTATTAGTTGGTAGTCTTAAAAATAACCTATCAAATGTTACACAAAAAGTAACAATAATTTTAAAAGGTATTACCCTTTTCACCACCAAAACGTTTTCATGATAATGATGATTAATCTGGGTACAGATCATTAATTACGTTAATCTATTTCTGTAATTAATACCTGGCAACCTATAATTCATTATTTTATGCTGTCAAAGAATTGACTTAAACATAATTATAATCACATTATGTGAATAGCAGAAAAACATGTAAGCACCAGCCTGGCATACAATGTGTACATGTAAGCACCAGCCTGGCATGCACTGTGTACATGTATGCACCGGCCTGGCATGCACTGTGTACATGTAAGCACCAGCCTGGCATGCACTGTGTACATGTAAGCACCGGCCTGGCATGCACTGGGTACATGTAAGCACCGGCCTGGCATGTTCTGTGTACATGTAAGCACCAGCCTGGCATGCACTGTGTACATGTATGCACCGGCCTGGCATGCACTGGGTACATGTAAGCACCAGCCTGGCATGTTCTGTGTACATGTATGCACCGGCCTGGCATGCACTGGGTACATGTAAGCACCAGCCTGGCATGTTCTGTGTACATGTATGCACCAGCCTGGCATGCACTGTGTACACGTATGCACTGGCCTGGCATGTACTCTGTACATGTATGCACCAGCCTGGCATGTACTGTGTACACGTAAGCACCAGCCTGGCATGCACTGTGTACAGGTAAGCACCAGCCTGGCATGCTCTGTGTACATGTATGCACCAGCCTGGCATGTACTGTGTACACAGTGTATGCACCAGCCTGGCATGCACTGTGTACACGTATGCACCAGCCTGGCATGCACTGTGTACACGTATGCACCAGCCTGGCATGCACTGTGTACATGTATGCACCGGCCTGGCATGTACTGTGTACACGTACGCACCGGCCTGGCAAGCACTGTGTACACGTATGTACCGGCCTGCCATACACTGTGTACACGTAAGCACCATCCTGGCATGCACTGTGTACACGTAAGCACCAGCCTGGCATGCACCGTGTACACGTAAGCACCAGCCTGGCATGTACTGTGTACATGTAAGCACCAGCCTGGCATGCACTGTGTACATGTATGCACCAGCCTGGCATGCACTGTGTACACGTATGTGGGTGTATATGTAGTATTATGTACACAGATAATTAATACATAAGTTGCATCCTTTGTCAGTAAAATTAATGTTCTTTTTGTATTGAATATAAGTGTTGTCTCAGATATTTCCAAGAGGTTTGGTTGTATATATACATGAATTAATGATGGATGATGTCGGATAAAACTTTTTTTGAGTGTGCATGTTTTTCATCAACCAACAGGAAATAAGAATGATTATGGGATGTAATAATACTAGTGCTGCCTCTATGTGAAGTCTCTGCAACTAACTTAGCCACTATTTTAATAGAAAAAAAGAAAAGAAACTACAAGTCACTGCCGTAAAAGCTTTG
This sequence comes from Paraescarpia echinospica, assembly GCA_020002185.1. Classification (NCBI taxonomy): domain Eukaryota; kingdom Metazoa; phylum Annelida; class Polychaeta; order Sabellida; family Siboglinidae; genus Paraescarpia; species Paraescarpia echinospica. Next base: position 94,647,852 of record CM034531.1, on the reverse strand, counting down.
TGACTCGCATTGAGGTACCCAATTTTGCATGACTTACATTACATGTGACTCGCATTACACATATTCAGTGCTCAATATCATAACCTGTGTAGACTACATATGGATGTTGTTAATATAATTTAGTTAGATACCTCCTATAGGAGGATTTTTATAATTGGCAGTCTCAAGCTACCAGGGGTTTCTGTGTAAAATGAAAAATCCCTAACTTTGTGACTCGCATTACATCAATTACACCACTAGAGTCTAGAAGCCTTTCCTAAAAAAAAACAGTAGACTTGCAATTTCTGTTTTCAAAATACATGAGAGTAAGTCCTCATGAAATAGTATCAATTAGTCAAACCCAAATTAGATTAGAAAATAGGGTGCCAAGTGGCACCTGATTATTTATATTTTGGATGAGTGAGTTTTGCAAATTCTGTACAATGTTTGAATGGTACATTTTCACACAATGCAGTGGGCAAACATTGAACATTGTTTTTCTCTGACATCTTTAAGTTATGTCCCACCATAACAAAATATTCTTTAGAAATTCAATAACAGTATTTCATGACCATTTTCCCTGTTTTCATGGAAATGCCCATTTTGTTTTGGACTCGTGCCCCTCCAGGCTTTCTGCTAAACGTAAACCTTTCCATTCCATGACACTGCCTACCTAACTCTTGTTCTTACATTTACCTGTAATTTTTTTTCAAGTCTGATATTTTGCCACCAGGTGGTCTTTGATCTACCCAAAGTTTGTGAGTGTTCCTGAGATCTGCCGCTACATGGCGGAGTGGTTCGTCTGGGCACAGCGTTATGTCGTGGAAGCAAGTTTCCTGAGACGGGAGAATCACACAAAGGTAAGGGGAGATGGGAGGATAAGGTAAGGGGAGATGGGAGGATAAGGTAAGGGATGATGGAAGGATAAGGTAAGGGGAGATGGGAGGATAAGGTAAGGGGAGATGGGAGGATAAGGTAAGGGATGATGGGAGGATAGGGTAAGGGGAGTTGGGAGGATAAGGTAAGGGGAGATGGGAGGATAAGGTAAGGGGAGATGGGAGGATAAGGTAAGAGGAGATGGGAGGATAAGGTAAGGGGAGATAGGAGGATAAGGAAAAGGGAGATGGGAGGATAAGGTAAGGGGAGATGGGAGGATAAGGTAAGGGATGATGGAAGGATAGAGTAAGGGGAGTTGGAAGGATAAGGTAAGGGGAGATGGGGGGATAAGGTAAGGGGAGATGGGAGGATAAGGTAAGGGGAGATGGGGGGATAAGGTAAGGGGAGATGGGAGGATAAGGTAAGGGGAGATGGGAGGATAAGGTAAGGGATGGTGGGAGGATAGGATAAGGGGAGTTGGGAGGATAAGGTAAGGGGAGATGGGAGGATAAGGTAAGGGGAGATGGGAGGATAAGGTAAGGGGAGATTGGGGGATAAGGTAAGAGGAGATGGGAGGATAAGGTAAGGGATGATAGGAGGATAGGGTAAGGGGAGTTGGGAGGATAAGGTAAGGGGAGATGGGGGGATAAGGTAAGGGGATATGGGAGGAAAAGGTAAGGGGAGATGGGAGGATAAGGTAAGGGGAGATAGGAGGATAAGGAAAGGGGAGATGGGAGGATAAGGTAAGGGGAGATGGGAGGATAAGGTAAGGGATGATGGGAGGATAGGGTGAGGGGAGATGGGAGGATAAGGTAACGGACGATGGGAGGATAAGGTAAGGTATGATGGGAGGATAAGGTAAGGGATGATGTAAGGATAAGGTAAGGGGAGATGGGAGGACAAGGTAAGGGATGATGGGAGGATAAGGTAAGGGGAGATGGGAGGATAAGGTAAGGGGAGATGGGAGGACAAGGTAAGAGATGATGGGAGGATAAGGTAAGGGGAGATGGGAGGATAAGGTTGGTCATGATGGAATTCGGACATTTCGTATGGTATTTGGACCCGCAATTCCTGATATCGCCAGATCCATATTTCATGATGTCTGGATAAATTCAGATTCATATATATTAGGCAGTTCCCAACAGATCAAATATGTGATCTGTTGAGAACTGCCTGAGCTGGCAATCTCTATATTTAAAGGTTTTAGTTATTTGTCTTGTAACTATCCAAAGGAATAAATCATAAATTTAAGCTGTGTCAACTATGTGAGTAGTGAGATAACTGCTACTGAAGGTGTGTTGTTGACTACTGTTTTTCTCATAAATGACACCTGTTATTTTATGGCAAGTTTGTGACCCATTAATTTAGCAATTAGTTTGGACAAAATCTTGAAACACGGCCAGCATGTTTACCAAGGTAGTCACCTTATGAACTGCCAAAATGTCCTTCACTACCAGCTAACATCAACCCATGGAGCAACATTTCTGGTGTCGCCAATTACAACATTGCGTGCAGCAGATGATAATGTTAACATGACGCATCTAAAACATGATTTTGCTACTGTACACACCCTATTCATACCCCAATTTCATTTTAAACTCATTAATAAAAGATACAACACTGATTTGGTATATTTGATATGGTACTGCTTCAAGTTTGGAAACTTCAATTGGACATGCCATTTTGGTAATTTGAGATCATCCATAAGCCCTCTTATTATAAGGTGAATTAATATACATTAACCTTATTTACTAGCTTTTTAGTCCTTTGGCAGAAAGTCCAAGGGACTATTGCCATCACTCTGTGTCCACCGTCCGATGTCCGCCGTCCGTCGTTAGCTGCCGTATCTCAGAAACTGTTCAGCAACTTTTTCTCTAATTTTGCAGACATATCTTAGGGCACTGCCACTATGCACGAGAAATCTGTATTTGATTGAATAATCTTTAGGGCTCCCTAGGGCCTCCAAGGACCCCAAAACTGGTAAAAAATTTACATTTGCCTGTTTTTTCAAAAACTGTTCAGCAACTTTTTTTTAATTTTGCATTGATGTATCTTAGGGTGCTGCCACTATATACAAGAAATCTGTATTTAATTGAATCATTCTAAGGGCACCTAAGGGGCCCCCAAAGTGCAAACGTTTTACATTATCTAGTGATGTCGTTTTGAGAAGGGCCCTTAAGACCACCCCCCAACTGTAGATTTTGTTTATTGTGTCAGAAAGCCAGCAGCATGACTAAACTCTGCAGCCTAGTGCTATTGTTTCATTGAGACCTTGATTAATCTTTAATTGGTCACAGGGCCCAGGCAGAGTAAACACACTTGACCACTGTTAGACTGAACAGTGGCCTAAAACTTTTAAACTGTATCTTCAAAACTATTGATTTTCTATAATTGCAAGTTGTGTTTATTTTGATGTTCATTTAATTATTATAAAATGGTGTGGCTGTGGTGTCTATTGGTTAAAGATGTATTGTCTGTAGAAACCTGTAGATGACAAACATAGAAAATTAATATTCTGGACAACTATAGAGTGAAATATCCTACACTTTATTGATATCAAATGCATTCTACTGTTCTGTTTACGCTTGCCATGCCTTGTATAGACATGGTACTGTGTAAATCAGTTGTATCAATATAGACTAATAATTACAGATTCACAATATAGTTGACACCTGAAACAACCACATGTCAACCATTAGAAGAGTTGACATAGTTCCGCTATACACAAGCAAGAAATCTGTATTTGATTGAATCATTCTAGTGTCATCAGCATATAGTAGAACATACATTTTCTACATCATCATCACTAAGGTTGTTGTAAATTTCACCAGCTGCCATGTCAAGTCCGTTATAATTGTGACTAACAGTGTTCAAAATGATTCAGGTAAATAGCAAATAACAAAGGACACAAGTTTTCTCCTTGCCATACGTCTACACATGAGAAGAAGGCTGACACAGCCTGGCCCTGATTTATACATGATTTAGCATTTTTGTACATGTATACAACTTTCAACACAATACCATTAATACCGCATGAAATTATCTTAGACCACAGGGAGGACCGGTCTACTAAATCAAATGCTTTCTTAGAATCGATGAAGGCACAATAAAGCCTTTTGCATCAAGACAAATACAATTCAACCAATACCCCTATCTGAACACTGCCTATTACATTCGCTTTGTTTAGGTATGTGGTCAGTCTGGTGTTCTGAACAATCACTAAGGATTAATGAACACTTGTGCAGAATGTCACCCACTTGGCAGGTTTAATTGATCTATTCAGCAATGAGGACACTGCTTAGGCCTCACTCTGGACACTGTCACTCACAGTGTTGTATATTGTCTTAGTTGGTGCATTGAGCTAATCTACTTGACCATGAATCAGTGGTGGCTCTGGTCCTGTATTATGCCTAGCTGTGGAGCTAAGATTCTCTGCCTGCTATTGTTTGATGGAAACTGTGACTAATCTGTAATTTGTCACTGGCAATAGCTTGTGTCAACAGACAGCATTAAGCCACAGTTGCCTGTAGGTTTTAAACTGTGTCAAACAGTGAGTCTACCTTTTGCTCTCAAATAATCTGTCCTCTTAGTTTTACACATAAAGACATAATCTGGCATAACTTGATAAGTCTCTGTAGCAGCACATTTGTACTTCTAGTGTAAAACTTCAACAGCCGTTTTCTTCATTTTCACTTTTTGACCCCTACCATGTTCAGAGCTCCATAATTCGCCAATTTTTGTAGCAGTCATAATTTTTTAACCGTGTAAAGCACCCTACCAAACTTTTACAAGGATGTAAGACAACAATGTTACAATTTTTCTGACTTATCACTCATTTGGTCAGCCGGGGTCAATTATAGACGTATTAGTCCAAAGGACTTTAGGGCCACTTGGCCCATTTTTTACAGTAACTCATGACTGAATAGGTTTATGTTATACATATTTGTATCATCAATGTATACAATGCATTTTTACTTTCTAATTTAAATAAATTATCATAATTGAATGTGAATCAGACATGCAACATAATGTCACTATCAAGACGTTGCTGAATCATGTTTATTTTTATTTTTCAGTTTTTCGTCTTTAGCATGTTCGGTTTCTGCTGCCTGTTGATAGTGGGTCACTATCTGTCTACGATCTTCATCTGCTATGTCATTGGTAGGCAACGTTGTCGTCACTTCATCTCTTTTTCTTCCCTTCAGTTATACTGGGAACAAATCACATCATAGGCAGTAATCTGCTACTGCAGAAGTCTGATATCATACCGCAGAACTCTGATATCATATAGCGGAACTCTCATATCATACAGCGGAACTCTCATATTAAATACAGCGGATGCCACCAGCATGATCACAAACCATAATAAAATGTCTGATTTTTGAGCTCATTGTGCACTAAAATAATAGATCATGAAAACAAATTGCATTAATTAATATGTTATCCAATTTGTTTTGACGGTAACTGTGTTACACACATACCTACAAGTATGTAGCTGGGTGCACTGGAGTTGTAATCATATTATGTAGTTATTACTTTGATACCAGTTCAGTCTGCGAAATAAGGCCGGTCCGATCATCCCGGACGAGTAGTTTCATTGACCGGACTAGTCCATGTTTAGAGGAGCAGTCCCATCAGCTGTGAATTAATTTACACTGTTTACATGATAGTTGGGTGTTGTGATGGAATAAAACAAAATAAGACAATACGGTAGCATTTTATCACACGCAGCTAAATATTGTCGAATGGCAAACTTGTCGAATGGCAAACTTGCTGAACGCGGTGAATGCAAATGGCGGCTGTTTACATTCGGTTAGCATAGGATAGGATTAGGTAGTGCCACCTAGTGATCATGAGTTATGAGCGACATGGACAAACACGATACCTGGGACAAACACGATACCTGTGCGGGTTACAGACATCATTACATGCTATCCCATCGTGATTGTAGTTGCGTTTATTCTCGCATCAGGTGATTATTTTAGCAAGATACCAAACACCAGCAATGCTACTGATTGTTTAGTCGGCTTCGGGAAAGGAACCGCTAATGAAAAGTATAGGCCAAATGATGCAACTTAGTCTGACAATGTCGGTCCTTCGTCGCCGTCAAGTTTCAAATTCTGCTGGAATCGCCTTATCCACCACTGCTGTTTGCTGCCCCTCATTAAACAAGATGACTTTGCAATTGGATCTACGAAATCACGTGTATTTGTTTCTGTTAATGACACATTTAGTTGAACATTTAATTGAAATGAGAAACGGCATGTTTTCTTTATAAAATAAAGCCATTTTACTATGTGCCATAACTGTCACATATATATGAAACAACAGTACCTGGTACCTGGCACATTTATTTTTAAGGACTAGTAAAACAATATGAGGACTATTTGTTTCTGAGTCGGCTAGTCCGACGGACTACCTCTCAACCAAAACCATTGTGCCCTCTGCCGTTGTCTGTCTATATACTTCATAATTATTTTGTAGAACGTATGTTTTTGTGCCACAGTGATGAGTGCACTTCTCTACCCTTGCGCCCTCTATCATGACATGCTGCAGCGAATCCACGAACAGCTTGAGCCGGTTGTCACCAGGTGGGAGTGCAGTATGAACATTCGACGAAAGCCACGCAGCAAGAAAAGAGGTATGCATGTCTTGTTGCATACATTTGAAAAATCTACATCATATACAACTAAAACTCATTGTCAGTTGTGGAGCAGAAAGTCCAAAAAAGATTTTGTGCAGATTGCCTGCACGTTGGGAAAGCTACCAAACATTTGCAATGTTTTTAGAAGAGTTACTGTCACTGTTTTTAGTACTTTGGGCTGAAGGTCCAACAAACTGATGCCATCACTCCGACGTCCGCTGTGCGCCGTTAGCTGCCATATCTCAGAAACCATCAGCAACTTTTTCTATAATTTTGCATAGACATATCTTAGGGTACTACCACTATGCATGAGAAATCTGTATTTGATTGAATCATTCTAAGGGCTCCATAAAGCCCCCCAGGGACCACGAAACTGGTACATTTTTACATTTTACCTATTTTTTCAAAAACTGTTCAGTAACTTTTTCTCTGATTTTGCAGACATTTCATGTGGTAGTACCACTATACACAAGACATCTGTATTTGATTGAATCATTCTAAAGGCACGTCAGGGCCCCCCAAAATGCTAAATTTCCTATTATTTCTATACTACAACTGGCAGAACCTGGGCAGCTGCTCTAAATCTGCTGTGTATTGGGCCTGGGCAACTGATATCTATTTATAACTGGATAGCTGACACCCTATCTCTGATCACTGGGCTGGCTGAGAGACTTACACTAGTGTTAGTGTCACGTTGTGTTAAATACTACATAAATTATCAGACAAACATTTTCCATGTGACACATATCACAAGATATATATGTATGCTGTGTGCAATTCATATGTATGCTGTGTGCAATTTAGCGGGAAAACCGAATGTAGAATAGCTTGTTTAGTTTTTAGTTCTTTGGGCCAAAGGTCCAACAGACTTATGCCATCACTCTGCGTCCGCTGTGTGCCATTAGCTGCCATATCTCAGAAACTGTTCAACAACTTTTTCTCTAATTTTGCATAAATTTGCATTTTAATTTCTAATTTCTTAGGGTACTGCCATTATGCACGAGTAATCTGTATTTGATTGAATCATTCTAATGGCACCCCAGGGCCCCCCAAAATGCACAATTTTCTTGCTATTTCCCTACTGCTGTAACTTGCCTGCAGCCACTGATTTCTATTTATAACTGGTTAGTGGACTTTGCCCTGATCACTGGGGTGGCTGTGGAGCAGCCACTGTAAACCTGTGTATTGGACTAGCCTTGGCTCACTGCCTGCCATTGTCCCAGTGTCAAAAAGAATGCCTCCATGTGGGCTGTAACTATAATGTGTAATGGGAATCCCTACTGCACTGGCAGAACCTGAGAAACTTTAAAACAGCAATAGACATAATTATCAATGGAATATAAAGATATGATCTAGGATTAAAATAAAATAATATATAAAATAAAATATAAAATAAAATAACTTAGGTATACTCGAAAAGGTTAAAGCAAAGCAAAATTACAAGGAATATTATTAAGATGTTTTACTATACATGTTGCAGCTATTACTTCACTCCAATTCAGTCAGTATTATGTCATTAATTGCTACTGTTTTTAAGTCAAAATGCATGCTGTGTATATGTACCTTGTGAACAAATAAAATGTTATCATAGTTCATCTCTTTCTTCTTTCTGGGGGAGGGTGGTAGAGAAAAAATTAGAACAGAAAATGTGTGGACATTTTCTTAAAAAACCTTTAATTGTGCTACATGCGAGATTGCAGCTCACCTGCAAGGTTTCTACAACCACTGGAAATTGGCCTAAATAGCAGAGTATCGGGATAAAATTCTACAGTATTTTTAATAACACATTAACTAATACAGTATATATACAATCTTCATGAAACCTTCTACTAGAATATTTAATTTCTAGGTGTAGTTTCACTGGCATGCATATAGTCTCCATTAAACATGTCAATATTTTACTTCCATCATAATCCTTAATGATCTGTAACTATAATTCACCAAAACCATTTCTTTGTGGACAAATTCACAATATAGTCCAAAGGACTTCAGGGCCTCTTGGCCCATTTTTAAATATTTGTTTCTTCACATTTTTGTATTGTGTCTTTGTGGACAAATCCTGCAGCTAATGGCATGGTTTTGTATTGTGTCTTTGTGGACAAATCCTGGAGCTAATGGCATGGTTTTGTATTGTGTGTTTCTGAACAAATCCTGCAGCTAATGGCATGGTTTTGTATTGTGTGTTTCTGGACAAATCCTGCAGCTAATGGCATGGTTTTGTATTGTGTCTTTGTGGACAAATCCTGCAGCTAATGGCATTGTTTTGCATTGTGTCTTTGTGGACAAATCCTGCAGCCAATGGCATTGTTTTGCATTGTGTCTTTGTGGACAAATCCTGCAGCTAAAGGCATGGTTTTGTATTGTGTCTTTGTGGACAAATCCTGGAGCTAATGGCATGGTTTTGTATTGTGTCTTTGTGGACAAATCCTGCAGCTAATGGCATGGTTTTGTATTGTGTCTTTGTGGACAAATCCTGGAGCTAATGGCATGGTTTTGTATTGTGTGTTTCTGAACAAATCCTGCAGCTAATGGCATGGTTTTGTATTGTGTGTTTCTGGACAAATCCTGCAGCTAATGGCATGGTTTTGTATTGTGTCTTTGTGGACAAATCCTGCAGCTAATGGCATTGTTTTGCATTGTGTCTTTGTGGACAAATCCTGCAGCCAATGGCATTGTTTTGCATTGTGTCTTTGTGGACAAATCCTGCAGCTAAAGGCATGGTTTTGTATTGTGTCTTTGTGGACAAATCCTGCAGCTAATGGCATGGTTTTGTATTGTGTCTTTGTGGACAAATCCTGGAGCTAATGGCATGGTTTTGTATTGTGTGTTTCTGAACAAATCCTGCAGCTAATGGCATGGTTTTGTATTGTGTGTTTCTGGACAAATCCTGCAGCTAATGGCATGGTTTTGTATTGTGTCTTTGTGGACAAATCCTGCAGCTAATGGCATTGTTTTGCATTGTGTCTTTGTGGACAAATCCTGCAGCCAATGGCATTGTTTTGCATTGTGTCTTTGTGGACAAATCCTGCAGCTAAAGGCATGGTTTTGTATTGTGTCTTTGTGGACAAATCCTGCAGCTAATGGCATGGTTTTGTATTGTGTCTTTGTGGACAAATCCTGCAGCTAAAGGCATGGTTTTGTATTGTGTCTTTGTGGACAAATCCTGCAGCTAAAGGCATGGTTTTGCATTGTGTCTTTGTGGACAAATCCTGCAGCTAATGGCATTGTTTTGCATTGTGTCTTTGTGGACAAATCCTGCAGCTAAAGGCATGGTTTTGTATTGTGTCTTTGTGGACAAATCCTGCAGCTAATGGCATGGTTTTGTATTGTGTCTTTGTTGACAAATCCTGCAGCCAATGGCATGGTTTTGTATTGTGTCTTTGTGGACAAATCCTGCAGCTAAAGGCATGGTTTTGTATTGTGTCTTTGTGGACAAATCCTGCAGCTAAAGGCATGGTTTTGTGTGTGATAAAAAGTCATTTGAGAAAGCATATAGGTTGGGTGTATGCAATCTTTTTGGTTCTCGAAGTCATATCTCATATCTCCCCACCCTTTTTCTTATTATCACGTTTAGTGGATAGACCTTCCGGATAAACAAAACGTGCGGATTAATGAAACACCCTGTTAGTGTTCATTAATAAACAATGTACGTCAATGAGAAAGACTAAAATAAAAAGTAATCTGTGACTGTTTTTGAATGAATTGAGAACGTCAGTGCCGGCTGTTGCCTGTTTGGCGGAGACCGGTTCGGGCTCTTTGTCTGTATCTGTGTCGGCGGGTTCTTTGGGTCCTTTGTTGGCTCTTCTGCGATGTCGTCTCAAGTCACCAGTTATAGCATCGTATCGTCATCCAGTGGCTGGCACATGACGTCTTCTCCCTCGATTGATCTGGTGTGAGGTTGCAGTCAGGGTCCAGTTGATGAGTCAGGGCACATAGTTCGGCTAGTGGGGTGTCGTCTTCGGGATGAGTGGGCTCGGTGGCTGCATGGCGACATGGCGCCAGCAGTTAGCAATGGTAGACTGGCTGACGTCTTTGTGAAACGAATGCAATGGCGGATGTCCACAGTAGGGGGCCGGCTGTGATCTACACACTCCAAGTAGTGGTGGGTCAGGTATTGGCAGTAGTGAGCTTTGAAGCTACTGATGATGCGGCTGTCACCTTCAACTGTAAATCTGTTTCATCTAAAAGGAAACACCAACACTGCTAATTGGCCAATCGGCTTCACACAGACGACTGAAGCCAGTGAGCCAATTTTTTGCCACTTGTTACATCACAGACCACATGAGTAGACTGGATGATTTACTCACACAGTCAGTGCTTCAATCCGCTTTGCTGATTTTCTGAGAGATCAATAGCGACCAGTTATTTGAAGCACAAGACAGTGTTAAACGGCCGGTCAGTTCCCCAAAACAGCGTGCGGAACCGGAATCATGAATAAACTGATTAATGGAGCAATGAACATGGTATCAAGATGGTTCCTACACAAAAATGTGTGGATCACAGAAGAACCGGACTATCGAAGACGGGATAAACGAAACATGAGTGTATTTTCCAAAAAAAAATTGTCAGGAAGAAAAACATTTAGGGCCAGAATTTCAAAAAAAATACGACAAACTTGTCACATGTTTTGCAACCATTTTCGATGGCTTGACAGACCTTGCAGTGATGCAACAGGTCACGTGTTGTATATATCAGTCTGTTCATTATCAATACTTCTGTTTCAGCCACACGCTCAAGGTCAACATCACCTCTACCAGCGGAGGCAGAGACAGATGAAGAAGATGACACGGACAGTGACGCTGATCTGAAGGAGTTTATCCCGACTGTTGGTCTTCCTGCGAAAGCACCACAAAAAGAGGAAGACAGCAGCGATGAAAGCGCCGCTCCGTCTAGCCTAGTGTCGCCTTCTATGACCTCGTTGTTACTGCCCGAAATAGCGAAGATGGAATGCAGCGAAGACGGTTAGTATAAATAAAGCTCATGCTGTGCAGAATATTCTTCTCGGTGTCAGGGAAATTAATTCAATATTGATCTTTTATTAAATATGAAGTGCATTATCATAGGCTTAGCGATGACAACATTCTCGAAGTTATTTCTGTATCACAGTCAAATGTTCTATTATTAAACCTTAATTTGACATGAACAGGGAAGGTCAGTCAGCTACTTAATTGTTGTCATCTTGATCAAGGAGAATAGTTTTTTTGGTCTGGGAAACATACCTGAATTTTTAAGTTAGTTCACTGTACAGTTATTTGGGTTAGCGACTATGGCTTCATTTGTGCTGTCTAAGTTACTGATTCTATGTAACTTATACAAATAATTTACAATTATAATACAAGAACTTCTACTATGTCTAAAGCTAATGTCAAACTAGATAAACTGCTAGTATAACAATTATGTGGCTTGAAACAATTGTAGAAATGATGCACATGGCATTGTGACTGGTCTAAAGCTAATTGGGTTAAAAGTTACTGTGTGAATACAGCATAAATCCTCATAAATCGTAGCTTAGAGACACATAAAAGGCAATCTTGAAATCAGTATACCAGGTTGAATTTGAATGGATGACTAAACTAGAACCTAATTCAACTAAAAAGGAGAAACACAGTTAAAAAGATGTTTTCAGATGACGATGGAGTCAATTTAAAAAGTGCAGCTACTGAGAAAGGAGTAAATATAAACTCAAACTCAATCACTTAATATTTTTCTGTTCAGAATGCAATCCAATTATCTTTGTAGCTTGTACCAGAGAAATGTCTTAGTTAACATTTTTCTCAAATGTTTTCTGTGTAAAGTTTGTTCTGTTCCATTTCTGTTTTTCAGATTCGTTGTCCGGTGACTTTTCACTTTCGCCCCGTGACATGCCATCCTTTGATTCAATCGATAAATCATCGCCACGACGACGGAGAAGTCCGCGGAAGGTTAAAGACAACATTACAGACACGCTTGAAGGTGGTGATGAGAAATCGATGCAGTTTGTCCCGTCGCACTTCCAGGTGGCGCCATCTGACGGCAAAGGTGACCCTGACGAGTCGAGTCTGAGCAGAGGTCTGAACTTTCCTGATATTCACGACGAATCGACTGCCGATAGTCTCAATTCCACATTTGATCTTGCCATGACCTCTGCTGCCGACACATTTGGCGCCGCGTTGGCCACGCAGATGATGACTAAAACTCTCTCGACCATCGTGTCAAACACAATCTCAGGACTGACGGGAGTACATCCAACAGACGACACGCCCTCTGGTGGTGTGACAGAACAACAGCGGATGGAGTTGGACATTCTTGAGGAGTTTGAGTTCTTGAACAATGAAGATTTTGAAGACAGCACGGTGACAGCCTCAGATGAGAAATGCACAGGAAACTGAGTTTCCGATTGGCTGAATGGATTCTCGTACTGCTTAATGGCATTTCGTCTTCGTTCAGCCACGATCTGGACACAGTATGGAATTACGATACAACATGCAGCCAAGGACAGCTTGTTGACAATACGGCATCGTGGAAAGGAACTGAAATATACAAATGAGTATGCCCTTAGATTACATGGTTGTTGCACAGCATAGTGTTCTAGCAGAGTATTTGGGGTTCTTCCAAACCACCTTTGAAAGGGTTACATCGATTTAAAAACAGGATTTGAATTTAGTGTAGTATTACACTTACACCCTACTTTGCACTGAAAATCAGCAGTTTTTACATTAGCTAAAACACCAGACCCTTATCAGAAATAATGTTTTGCTAAGTACACTGCTGTGTGAGCATCCTTAGTGTTGTCACTGGTAGAATATATGACAGTGGTGGTACGTGTTTGTACATGCATTGGTATGCATGCGGTAATCACGTTGATATGTATACAGTACATTTTATTATAAGTAGTGAAGAGTGTTTTAGTAAGTTTCCTGAAGTTACAAAATTGTCCCTCCCTGTTAAGTGGATGAGGGAGTTTTGTGGGGAAACTCTGTTAGTTAATATATTAATGGTGTTTTAATGTCGCTTTGCTCTATGTGCCATGCAATCCATAAATCCTCCATTGGCGTAATTAAACTCATGAAAGACAATTTTCGGTGACACTTGAATGTTTGCTCTCAAGATCATGATCATCATGGCCAACTGTGTGGTTAGCGTTATAACACATTTGTGAAGAGGCACAATCAAACTTCAAGTTTTAAACTAAAATACACTGTAATTCATGCACACAGCATTGCCAACCAACAAGATGCAACCAATATTGATATTTGTTAAGTGTTTTGTTCCTCCCATGTCAGAGAAACCTCATGAACCACTCCAGTGCAGTGATCAATCATTTCTGTACATCTGGCATAACCATATTTGCAGGAAGAAAATGTGCACAAAAGAGCAATTAACAAATCCCCCCACAAGGAATGTGTAATACAGCGTTATGTAAGGTCATTGTACAGTTTAATCAATGAATATGGGATTTAACACTGTTTTGTGTTAGCAACATATGTGCTACACACAACACGTGAATGCAGGCAGTGAAGAGGACATCATTGTGGTGACATGGCATATTCAAAATAACAGATTATGACAGGAAGTAGGTTAAGAGTGGACATTATGAACAGCAGAAAAAAGGCCGTGTAGTTCTGTTTTCACCATTGAGGACAAGGACTCAATATAGCAAGAGCTGGTGCTATCACAAATACAAACGGATCATTTGACACAAATCATTGCTGAGAAACTGAGCTGCCAATCTTCACCATCTCTGTAACATCCTAAACTTTAAAAAAATTTGTTTTAAAATATATGTTAGTAAAATATTAATTCCATACTAAATTACTGTATCGTCAATGAAAAAGACCTAAGTCCCATGAAAAGCATTTCATTGGCTACATAAAACTTGCAGGAAAAGTCTTTACCAGTTTCCAATACCAGCAGATTGTAGATAAAATAAAACACCTTTCAAATTCTAACTTTGGCCAGAGCTGAACGGGTCTCCTTTTTAATCTAACATTTTAAAGTAGATTTAAATTTTCCAAAACTAACTTATATTGCATTTTAAAACCATAATGACAGATGTGGGGAAATCTTTAATTTCGGCTTTTGAAATCAAACATGAACTTCACATTTATTTCATAATTGTCATGTATGTTAGTAACTTTTAGATGTTTAATAACATTAACTTTGTCTGTGATTAGTGTTGTTGTAAATGTAATACATGGCCAGTGTGATAAATGACTAAATGTCTCTGTTGAGTGTGACTACACTGATCCAGTTAATAACACTTAAAGTAATAATTAAAGCAAGGGTGGGAATGCAATTTAAAAGTCGTGTTTCCTCCTGCCTCATTGTATTCACTTGTCTGCTCTAATAAATATGATCCTACCTCATTGAAAATAAAATTAGACATAATTTCAGCCAATTGTGGCAAAGAATGAGAGGTATCCTACACCATGTTAGTTTCATTTAGTCAAGTAACAGGTCAAATCAATGCAATGTGAGACACAAAGCACAATTGTTTTCATCGAGGGAGCAGCGGTTTCATTCAGCGTTGTACACTGATGTATTCTTCTCCACTTTCCAATTCACAATAATGTAACACAGAGGATGTTAGCATGTCTGTCTGTAGAGTATGTAATGGTTACATTTTTACAAGTAATTAATTGTCCCTAGATGGGTTAGATTGGCAACCCTTTTATCTGTGATCACAACTCATATATTTTCATGTTCATAATATATTGTGTACAACAAACACAAGGTCCTCAATATAATGCAATATTTTAATGATATGTTTAGTTTCAAACATGTCAGTGTTTGAAGTCATTTACCAAATTAGCCATTAATTAACCAGAATCTCATAGCCATGAAGCAGAAACTTTCCAAGTGATAGTTTCTATGGATAAGTAGTCACTCTTACTGCACAAGTGGTAGATCTCCTGCACACATTGGCAATATTCCCCTAGAGAAACGTGTTCTGTCACTTTTTGAGTGTTCTATCTTATATTGGTTGACGTTTGTTCAGCTTATAATGCAAGTTACTATGAGAGAATAATATTTGACTCATTAGCAGCCGGCAAATAAATCTCTTCTAGTCACATATGGCTAGTGCATTTACAATGACCGGTTGGTGCAGGTTTGTAGGACAGTTGCCTAATGCTATGAAGAAGGTATTTATGCGCAATATCATGTTTAGGTGGTTTGTTCTTGTGTACAATTATTATTATGACAAATACACTGGTTTTAATACAATGCTGTTGCTTGGGTTATTTATGAGAACTCTGTATAACCAGGGATATGCATCTACAATGAACAAATGCAGAGCTAAGACGCAGTGAAGTCTGTGTTGTGGAAAGGTGTCAGGCCCCAGTATCGTCATCACCTTTATCTCCTCTATCCGTGTCACTTGCAGATTTGTTAGGCGATTGCAACAGTTATTTCATGTCTGGGATTACATATAGGCCTTCATTAAATATATAACGACAATGAATGAAGTCTAATGCAAAGTACTTTTTGGAAAGTCAACATTCAAGCCTGTTACGAGAGTATTGCGAGGGGAACACAGCCGGTTTTTGTTGAAATCTGGGAGATTCATTAACAGTTCAGCTGATAGGGGGGTAGGAAGATTTTTTGCAGGAACTTCACCAGTTCAGTCAAGTAGATGGGGGGACTCCTGTTGCCTGTATTCTGTGAAATTTCACGGTTGAGTTGACAGGTATAATGGTATATGTAGAAAACCTCCATAATAAAGACCCAAGTTATGCCCAGATTGCAATAAGAAGTCGCCGAATTCTATCAATGTCAGAGCATCCTTATCACTCCAGTAAAAAAATGATGAAAGATAGATACATTTTATTTCAGATCAATTATGTACATAATAGTTTATACATGATGATTGATCTATGGAGACCTGCACTCGTTGACGTGATGAACTAGAAGCCTATGATAACAAAAATAGTCTCTCACATGACTCTTTCCGCATGTACTGGTACATACAGCAGTCCCCATGGTCCAATAATGTACTGGTACATACAGCAGTCTCCATGGTCCAATAATGTACTGGTACATACAGCAGTCCCCATGGTCCAATAATGTACTGGTACATACAGCAGTCCCCATGGTCCAATAATGTACTGGTACATACAGCAGTCCACATGGTCCAATAATGTACTGGTACAAACTAAGCCCGGATAAAGCGTTTACCAAGTACCACATGTTGTAGCTGCAGTACAACCGAGTGGCCACCACAAGGTGATTTCTCCAGCACTCAGAGACAAACGACTACAGGATTCATCCACCATTACGGTCCCTAAGAATGTGAGGATTGAGTGTCACATGGGAATATTTTTAAAATTTAATTTTGGATAAATAAATGTTTTCTGTGATACTGTACAATAGTGCATTGTGCAGTACAAGTTGCCTGCCAATAATGATATTTCCGAGTAGCTGGACTGAAGAAACAGACAAGACAGGAGAGTACACATCAGACCACCTTTATTGCAACCGCACAGTTGGAACATGTCAATGCAGTAAGCACATAAATGTCTGTTCTCCCATAATCCGATGACTGGTGGATATTTATGTCTCCTTCATTTCACGAAGACGTCTGACTGCGCTGCGTGTTGTGGCCGCTGCTGTTGTACTGAAAACACAAGCAACACATAATTTATCAGACAGAATTTTTTTTATTATGAAACGATACCTTTTGCAAAGTCCACCACCAATGAATAGTCCCAAGATGGAAACAAAACTTGATACATACTAGGGTGCAAATAGTCTAGGGACCAATTTATGTTTGAAAGGTTTCAGGACAAAATGCAATAAATAATTTTTTGTTAGAAACTCACCTGTGCCCTCCATCCTCGGAGCATAAATAAAAATTTGTACCTGGTATTGGAATAGCAGACGAATACAGCAATATTGCGAGGGCTAAAAAATGGTTTTGTAGATTTAAATTTTGCTGGCAAAAATGCTACCAAAATCTAGATTTTCCACATCACATGAATCCCTTATATTTATTTCACACTTCTAATACAGATGTACTTGTTTAACAAAAACAAAGTTGTGAACTGTTCTGTATCAGTAATTCAGTTGCATGCGCAATTGATGCTGTACTGGGGATTTTAAACGTAATTGTGTAAATGGACTGCCACTTTTTAAAAGATCACATGCATGCAAAGACTGCGCCACAACATGAACAGAATCAGTTCTGCTATAATGGCACACGTCTGATTATAAAGTCGCAAACCACTATGCTATGGCTAGTTAGACACCTTAGGTAAATGTTTATTGACTTCTATACCACCACATTTATACAATTATAATCTGTGGTGCTGTACAGTACCACAAATGGCTTAGTAGAAAGTAAAAAAATAGATGCGACATGGTACAAATAATTATATAAAAGAGGTAAAACTATTTAAATGAGTAAAATTTAATTAGGTAGGAGACATTCAACTTTCAATTGGTTTCATGCGTTACTGGACATCAATGCTTTGAGCTGGTTGCTTACACAAAAAAACTGTTTAGTGATATGACCAATGGACACCTACCAGTAGACGTACGCGCCTCCAGCCACCACCTTCCTGCATCCCTTGCAGCTCCAGATGCCTGCTGCTCGCCGCTTCATAGCTTCCTGTAAAACACATGCACAACATGTAAATCACACACAATCAAGGTTCATACAGAACAAGCAAACTCAAGAAAATTTTTGGGGGATGAGGGGGAAAGCAGAACTTTTTAAAGAAAATTTTCAGGAGCGTTATAAAGTTACTTCAGAAAAATGTTCAATATTTTATGTCAAATGCATTTGTACAGTTGTGTCTCTTAACGACCAGCTGCGGACCATGCTGCACACTGAGGATGTCGCCCTGTTTGACCCTGAGCTGTGCAGGTGTGGTTACGCAGTGGCCAGCAGAAGAGGCGTCCAACACAGGTGGCATACGGTCAGAGGAAGGGCGCTCGTTTCAACATCAACAATTCAGATGAGTTAGATCTGTCCGACAACACCAATTCCATGGACAGCAACAGTGTCTTGGATGAGGCAGAACTGGACATTCTTTTTATTATGTCCTTGAATCGAACGAGGCAAAGCCGTGACATAAATGAGGCAAAATTAAGTCACGTTTTTTTATTTTACATGAATTTGACGGAATACCAGATTTCTAGACGGATTACTGAATTCCATGTTGGTAATCCATCTAGGTTACCAGACGTTTTACCTTAAAATCTACCCCTGAAAACCATTGCTCTCTTTGTTGACATGGGATAAGTCAGGCCAAGTAACAATAAAATTTTACTGATATGACCAATGTTCACTTCAGTTTACCTTGCCACAAAAAGAACACGTGTAGCGGCCATGCTGTGTGATCTCCATCTTCTTCACAAGCTTACGAAGAGAAGCACCATATCGGGTGCCGTACTTCCCGGTAATTCCAACCTTCTTCGTTCGTTTGGCCTGCAAAATATACAGCTTAATTAAAGCAAAAATCAAAACCGGGTTATAACGTCGACTTTTAGTTGTTTGTTTTGTAAATTTTGATCGTTAGGCCTATAGCCTAGTATAGGAATGTAAGTAATGTTTTTAACGTAATGTGTGTATATGTACCTTAGCCTAGGTATGTAAGATGTGAGAAATTTGGCGACTGTAAGTGGCCGTTTTCGTGGTTAGGCCAGAAAGTAAAAGAATAAATCGCCCCGATAGAGTCAACAACGTGACTAGTAGTAGTAAGTAGTACGAATTATTGGACCAGTCATTATCGCCGGATCGCCATCTGACAGCTTTACCTTCGACTACCAGTTTCACAGCGACAGCCCGTAACAAATTTTATTCGACACTCAAGAATGCAACATTATCGATTGCTGTTGAATGCACTCTGCATAATCTTTCGCAAATAAGTAGTTCTTCGCCAACACTGTTGCCATTCCAAGAACGATGCGTTTCACGGCGGATGAGTGTTCTAAACGACAATATTAAGACAATTATTAACTTTGGCATTACGTTTTCAAGGTACTGAGTGTATCGTATAATATATAATTTTGTTCTTAACGAAACCTTAGCTTAATATTTAGGCGGATGATATAGGATTTTACTTTCACCGCAAAAACTAACCATTTTACTTCGCGGCAGCTATAGAAAAGGAAGTTTCCGGCAGCGCATGAGCAGAAGTTCCTCCTCTAGCCTTAGTTACCCAGGCCTCGATTCGGTGAAAGAGTCTCCATCTACATTAGTATACGACAGGTACGTACGTAGCGTTGTAGACGTTGATAGTAACAGAAAGAAAACTGTAAAGAATTACATAAATTAAATTATAAAAGTTTTTTAAACAACCAAATATTCATATTGACAATGCATATTCGTATATTGACGTAGCACGGGTGAATGAAGAAGACACAACGGCCGTAGTAATACAATAGCTTATGCGTATATTGTCTATGACAAATAATTAATTAATTATTAAAACTTCTTTATGCTAGCATACAACCACCCATGGGTTCAACAAAACACTCGCTTACAGTAGCGCCATCTTGTAATATACATAGGTAATTACCACTCAATTATCTCATGTCGGAGAAATTAAGTTCATTAAGTAAAGCAGACTGTTTCAAAAACACGTAAATAAATAATTTTAATTAACTATCATTGTGTTTCTTAATATCATCAATTCACAGATCAGAAGTCCGAACATTATCTAGAAAAAGGTGAGTGAGCGTACCTCTAATCATCACGAAGCAATCCATTTACTTTTCCAAAAGTTATGTATTAATTTGAATGTAGATGTTTTAGTTGTTTAACATAATTTAATTTAAGCTATTTTTAGTTTGTCTTTATTTTAATGATGTGTAATACGTATTTATATACAATACGTATTATCTCAATTTTGGACGTAAAAGAACCACTGAGGACGACAAGCACGTACCCTGGCAGTGACCACCCTCAGTGACAGCATAGAAAGGTCGGCTTGGCGATAATGTTCTGGAAAAGGCTGACTAGTTGAATGAGACCTCGTAAGATCATAACATTGTAACCACAATATATACAGACTAGCCAGTTAATAGAACATTGCCGAGTGCTGGAAACAACTAGAACTAGACGTAGAACGTGTTTACATGAAATGGAAGGTGCAATCCTTGTGGTTGATGGAGACGTGTAGGCCGGCTGCTGTTAAGCATAATCTAGGCATTTCCCTGGTTGCTAATGATACGATATTTACTTAAATACTGTATACGAGTTTTGATTAAGTACGACGTTGATATACTATTAATAATATTATATTCGTATCATAACTGTTTATATGCATAAGCAAAATTTAGTTACTATCATTGACATAAACTTTCTAAGCCATCATCGATTTGTTTATTTTTCACCAGGGGGCGCTGATGTCAACATAAAAATAATCGTGACAATTTCATCAGGAGTGATATGGACCATGGCGCAAGCGTTGATGAAAAGGGGAAAAAGAAGTGTGGCGACGTATATAAAACATGAGTGCCTCCGTTCAAACAGTCAACAGCAACTTTCAGAGTTGCTTGATTATCTCTTAGATCCGGAAAAAGAGCTCAATGACAAGAACCTGCCCGTGTTTGAGAGGCTCGACTGGATACGATGGTTGATTGCTGGAGGCACAACATTTGACGAATTTGCCAAGACAGGTGCGTAATAATATTGTGCATACACAATATAGGTTTAAGATTCGTTAATATGAAGCTACTAATCGTTTTATTCTAAAACTGTCACCGTTAAACGACTTGACGCACACGATTTGTTTCGCTTATTCCAGTCTTGCAATGACGTCTTGAGACTTGAGTTGACAGTTGAGTTAGCCGTGATCCGTGGCTGTGAGGGGCTGAGCTGTTTTGTTTACTTTACAGTTTACTCTGGTTTGACTTCACAGTTGTGTATTGCACCATTGCCGACTAATTGTACTAAACGTACTAGGTTACAAGTATTATGTTGCAGTTTTTGTCGGTTAGATATGCTTGTTTAGTTTCCAACAGCGCTATGATGAAATATTGGAGTTTGCAAAAAAATGATTCAATGTAATGAAAGAGTAATGCAGTTGTTTATGTTGAATGCAGGGATAATTTAATACTAAATCACTTTGAAGATTAATGTAATATAATATTTTTGCAAGGAGGTAAATGTAACTTATATATTGATGTTTTCACCACCATATGTTACCAAACATGAAGTTTAGCATTGCTGGCATTACTGGTGTGGCACAGCTGGGAATTGTTTGAGCATTGCTAATGTTGCATGTAAACATTATAATATATGTGACATTTCATGTACTGGCAGGTTCTTTGTTGCAGGTGGCTACATCTGACATGTACATAGTTTATGACAGATAATTACATTTTAAAATAATTTTCCAGACTCTGAAGGAGTTGGGCCCTTTATTCTAACCCAATATAATATTATATAACTGACCCCTTTGTTGGATTCAGGCATCAAACTTTAGACACTAGTGAAAAGCAGATGACTTTGCATAACCTGAGGAAGTATATTAAAAATATGATTAGCGTAATCGAGATGCTTTAGCTTAACAACTTATTTTACATGTTTATAATAACGATATGGTTTAGTTACTATAAAAATATACTTTACATTACATTTGAAGTTTCACATTAAAAGAAAGTAAGGAACATCATTAAGATGCTTTGTGTTAAAACAATATGGTAAAACTTATTAATGTTCCTTAGTTCCTACTAACGATTTGTAAATATTGGTTATTCCTCCTGCCAGATTATGGAACTAATTCTACTAGTATGAACGATTGGATGTTTGGTAAAAGTGGAGCTGCACACTGAAGATCATCCTAGACCTAGTGAGGGACATTTTCTGGATAAAACAAATTGAATGTATTTATAATATAAAAATCATAAACACATATTGCAATGTTGTCAGATATTCAACATAATGCCAGTGGTATCGTTTTTACTATTTTAGTCATAGGCGAAATAAAAGTCAAATCGTGTCAAGTATGTGTTTGATTTGCAGTGCAGCAGTATGACAATGCCACCATGTGTGGTCTCGTGTGGACTGCAGACTTTGTGGCGTATCGCTGTCGAACGTGTGGCATATCGCCATGCATGTCCCTGTGTGCTGACTGCTTCCAGGCTGGCAACCACACGGGACATGACTTCAACATGTTCCGCAGTCAGGCGGGGGGTGCCTGCGACTGTGGCGACATCAGTGTCATGAAAGCGTGTGGGTTAGTTGAGCTTTCTCATTGGTTGATACCAAGTACTTAAATGTTAATTTATCACTGAAAGACAGATTTCGACCTATGGCACAATGACCACATATTTTAGATTTAATTAAAAAATTCAGCATTATTTTATATAACCTTGAATGTAATGATGATATGGTTTCTTGGTTATTCATGTTGGGTATAATTTCCTCTCAAGAAAATTTTTCGTTTTTTCTTTGTATAATTATACAGAGAAAAAAATACCCAACAATATTTTATAGAACTTTGTTTTTTATGATGACTTATTTTTTAAGCTTGCGTTTGTGGTTTTAAAATTTAAACTTATTTTTAACTATCAGAGCTGTTTTTCTTTAATGGTGTAATGAAACATCATTGAAACTTCCTGACATTGGGGTCTTAACAAGTGATTCAGGTGGTAATACATTACCAAGCATCCTTTGAACATCTAAATTGCAAAGTAAATTTGACAAAACAGTGCCAGTTTGTGAAAATATTCATAGCTGTATGCGAATTCCAGTAAGTTCTGGCTGGTTGATTTTGTGTATCATTGATTGCACAATGGAAATTCTTTGACAGGTTTTGCCAGCGCCATGGTCCACAGCATCAGCAATCCCAGCAGGGGGCACCACCAGACCTACTGGCTGTCGCTGAGGTCATGATGCCACGGCTCATTTTCCGTTTGGTTCAGCACATGCGCGACTACTGTGCCCCAGGTAGGCGAATGATTGGGGAATGGGGATAAATCAATATTTGTTCGGATTAATAGTATATAATGTGCATTACAGTACAGATATTCACTGTACAAATGAAATGGTAGACATTTTTTGTTTTTGCTATTCAAGAAAAAAAACAGGGAAATGATAAAAGTCAATTCAGACTTATGTGCTGAAATGAGTAGTTATAGACATATTATATAAATTTATGCTGTCAAAATAATAATAATAAGATAACTTGTACTGCACCTAAATCCTTGGAAACCAAGCTCAGAGGCTCAACAAAACAAAAGGATTGGTCAATCTCAAAATCCATAAGCAGTATTCCAGTTGACAACAGATGGGTCAAGACGCTAAGGAGCTATGGTGGATATGCAAGGTTGTAAAGATAAGTTTTTAAATGACAATGGAATTTTGTAATATTTTCAACTGATCTGACACTAAGAGGGAGCATATTCCAAAGAGTTGGTGCAGCAACAGAAAAAGCCCTAGTTCCAATGTTAGTGTTGATTCTAGGAACAAAAAGTAGGTCAGAACTAGATAATCGAAGCTGGATAGGTTTTCTTACAGGAGTAAGCAGTGAATGCAAGTAAGATGGTTGCTTACTGGACAGTGCCTGGTATGTAATGGCACAGATCTTAAAATATTATTTAATTATTATACGATATATCGTCAAAGCAAATACTTCAAAAGTGGTACAGAGCGAGAAAAACGAGGAGATTTTGTAACTACTCTTGCTAGACAATTTTGGACACGCTGTAGTTTTGTGATATCCTTGCTAGCGATATTATAAAGGAGGGAATTGCAATAATCAAGTCTGCTGCTAACAAGCACTGTTGCAATAGTTTTAGCAACAGAAAATGACATACCAACGAATATGGCGAAGATCACGAATATAATAAAAACAGCAGCGACACATTTGAGATATGTGTTGTCGGAAATTGAAGTTACTATCAAAGATCACTCCTAGATTCCGCATCGAGGTTGCTGGCGTGATATTCAAAATATGTATAGGGAAAAACCATAAAGTTTACTAAGCTGCATTGGAGTACCAGTAATGATCAATTCAGTTTTACTTGCATTTAATTTCAACTTGCTGTCAGTCATCTAATGGAAGATATCTTAAAGGCAATCACTAAGTTGGTTAAGGGAGCGATTTGTATCCGGAGCCGCCAACGAAATGTAGATCTGCATATCATCAGTATAAAGATAAGGATCCAAGTTATGTCTTTGTATAACAGAACTTAGTGGCGTGGTGTAAAGAGTAAAAAGCAAAGGCCCAAGAACAGAACCCTGGGGAACACCAAATAAAGTCGGCAGTGCAGCTGAAAAGCAGTTCCCAATCTTTATAATTTGGAATCTGTCAGTTTGATATGAAGAGCTGTGCCAGTTATGCCGTACCACTTTAATAAGTGTTCAATGAGAATGTTGTGATCAATCGTGTCAAAAGCGGCAGAGAGATGGCAAATATATATATGTTGGCTGTGGTAGGGCCCAACATTAATGGTTGCCCAATTGCCCGGGGCAAGTAAAATGTACGGCCGGGCAAGCTGGCGTAGACCACCATTTTCTTACTTAGGTTTACCTAGGTAGTTCCTGACCGTAGGCAGTGGCCTCGGTGGTTAGATCTCCAGCTTTACGACTTCCTGACATTGTGGCTGTGTAATTGTAGAGACATTTTTCTGTGCTCCAGTGTTTGTCTCGACGGTTTTTAAATGAGTTAGTGCTGGGTGCAGTTACAACTTGTTCTGGTAAATGAGTTAGTGCTGGGTGCAGTTACAACTTGTTCTGGTAAATGAGTTAGTGCTGGGTGCAGTTACAACTTATTCTGGTAAATGAGTTAGTGCTGGGTGCAGTTACAACTTGTTCTGGTAAATGAGTTAGTGCTGGGTGCAGTTACAACTTGTTCTGGTAAATGAGTTAGTGCTGGGTGCAGTTACAACTTGTTCTGGTAAATGAGTTAGTGCTGGGTGCAGTTACAACTTGTTCTGGTAAATGAGTTAGTGCTGGGTGCAGTTACAACTTGTTCTGGTAAATGAGTTAGTGCTGGGTGCAGTTACAACTTGTTCTGGTAAATGAGTTAGTGCTGGGTGCAGTACAACTTGTTCTGGTAAATGAGTTAGTGCTGGGTGCAGTTACAACTTGTTCTGGTAAATGAGTTAGTGCTGGATGCAGTTACAACTGTTCTGGTTGAGTTAGTGCTGGGTGCAGTTACAACTTGTTAAATGAGTTAGTGCTGGGTGCAGTTACAACTTGTTCTGGTAAATGAGTTAGTGCTGGGTGCAGTTACAACTTGTTCTGGTAAATGAGTTAGTGCTGGGTGCAGTTACAACTTGTTCTGGTAAATGAGTTAGTGCTGGGTGCAGTTACAACTTGTTCTGGTAAATGAGTTAGTGCTGGGTGCAGTTAAACTTGAGAGTTAGTGCTGGGTGCAGTTACAACTTGTTCTGGTAAATGAGTTAGTGCTGGGTGCAGTTACAACTTGTTCTGGTAAATGAGTTAGTGCTGGGTGCAGTTACAACTTGTTCTGGTAAATGAGTTAGTGCTGGGTGCAGTTACAACTTGTTCTGGTAAATGAGTTAGTGCTGGGTGCAGTTACAACTTGTTCTGGTAAATGAGTTAGTGCTGGGTGCAGTTACAACTTGTTCTGTAAATGAGTTAGTGCTGGGTGCAGTTACAACTTGTTCTGGTAAATGAGTTAGTGCTGGGTGCAGTTACAACTTGTTCTGGTAAATGAGTTAGTGCTGGGTGCAGTTACAACTTGTTCTGGTAAATGAGTTAGTGCTGGGTGCAGTTACAACTTGTTCTGGTAAATGAGTTAGTGCTGGGTGCAGTTACAACTTGTTCTGGTAAATGAGTTAGTGCTGGGTGCAGTTACAACTTGTTCTGGTAAATGAGTTAGTGCTGGATGCAGTTACAACTTGTTCTGGTAAATGAGTTAGTGCTGGGTGCAGTTACAACTTGTTCTGGTAAATGAGTTAGTGCTGGGTGCAGTTACAACTTGTTCTGGTAAATGAGTTAGTGCTGGGTGCAGTTACAACTTGTTCTGGTAAATGAGTTAGTGCTGGGTGCAGTTACAACTTGTTCTGGTAAATGAGTTAGTGCTGGTGCAGTTACAACTTGTTCTGGTAAATGAGTTAGTGCTGGTGCAGTTACAACTTGTTCTGGTAAATGAGTTAGTGCTGGGTGCAGTTACAACTTGTTCTGGTAAATGAGTTAGTGCTGGGTGCAGTTACAACTTGGTAAATCTGGTAACAACTTGTTCTGGTAAATGAGTTAGTGCTGGGTGCAGTTACAACTTGTTCTGGTAAATGAGTTAGTGCTGGGTGCAGTTACAACTTATTCTGGTAAATGAGTTAGTGCTGGGTGCAGTTACAACTTGTTCTGGTAAATGAGTTAGTGCTGGGTGCAGTTACAACTTGTTCTGGTAAATGAGTTAGTGCTGGGTGCAGTTACAACTTGTTGTGGTAAATGAGTTAGTGCTGGGTGCAGTTACAACTTGTTCTGGTAAATGAGTTAGTGCTGGGTGCAGTTACAACTTGTTCTGGTAAATGAGTTAGTGCTGGGTGCAGTTACAACTTGTTCTGGTAAATGAGTTAGTGCTGGATGCAGTTACAACTTGCAGTTACAACTTGTTCTGGTAAATGAGTTAGTGCTGGGTGCAGTTACAACTTGTTCTGGTAAATGAGTTAGTGCTGGGTGCAGTTACAACTTGTTCTGGTAAATGAGTTAGTGCTGGGTGCAGTTACAACTTGTTCTGGTAAATGAGTTAGTGCTGGGTGCAGTTACAACTTGTTCTGGTAAATGAGTTAGTGCTGGGTGCAGTTACAACTTGTTCTGGTAAATGAGTTAGTGCTGGGTGCAGTTACAACTTGTTCTGGTAAATGAGTTAGTGCTGGATGCAGTTACAACTTGTTCTGGTAAATGAGTTAGTGCTGGGTGCAGTTACAACTTGTTCTGGTAAATGAGTTAGTGCTGGGTGCAGTTACAACTTGTTCTGGTAAATGAGTTAGTGCTGGGTGCAGTTACAACTTGTTCTGGTAAATGAGTTAGTGCTGGGTGCAGTTACAACTTGTTCTGGTAAATGAGTTAGTGCTGGGTGCAGTTACAACTTGTTCTGGTAAATGAGTTAGTGCTGGGTGCAGTTACAACTTATTCTGGTAAATGAGTTAGTGCTGGGTGCAGTTACAACTTGTTCTGGTAAATGAGTTAGTGCTGGGTGCAGTTACAACTTGTTCTGGTAAATGAGTTAGTGCTGGATGCAGTTACAACTTGTTCTGGTAAATGAGTTAGTGCTGGGTGCAGTTACAACTTATTCTGGTAAATGAGTTAGTGCTGGGTGCAGTTACAACTTGTTCTGGTAAATGAGTTAGTGCTGGGTGCAGTTACAACTTGTTCTGGTAATGATTTCAGGGCAAGTAAAAATTCTCGTCGGGCAAGTAGAATGTCTGGGCCACTTGCCTGGTAGGCAAGTGGCCAAAAACTTCAATGTCAAGCCCTGGTTGTGGAATATGTAAACAAAAAGATTGGGTCACTCAGGCAGAATCATGCAAGAACATATATTTTATTTCAACAAAACAAAAGATGTGACAGCTGTCAAACCTTCATATACTAATTGTAAGAACTTTATTATCATATCCACTGGGTAGGTGTGATTATTGTACCTGTGCAATATCCACTGGGTAGGGTGATTATTGTACCTGTGCAATATCCATTCAAAATAGTGAGTTTAGTTAAGTGTAATAACTTTAAAGTGTGAAGTTACACTTCATTGTGTTATACTAGATTATGATGGTAATTGTTGGTAGGGTCAAACTATACGATAGACCTATATGTAGTTTGGATACAATAATCAGATTGCAAATGGTGTTGTTTGAATGGTATTTCTAGCAGTCATTGATTTCTACCACCTTGTTCGAGTTGGGCTGAAATCCGGTTGGATTAGCAACTTGAGCTAGTGTGTAGTCGCAGATTTAAGATGGTCGAGTTTGTAGTGATCTCCTTCGGCATAACAAAAGATTGTTTGTGACCCATGCCCTACTTTACCTAGAGTTGCTGTATACTTTAGACTTGTCAGCTTTTTCACACAAAATGTCTTTGTATTCAATAATCTTATGAGATTTATGGCACTGTGTGATGTGTCTGCCCAAATAAAAATGTGTTTGATTTGAGCATATCAACAACATTAATGGAAAAGGCTGACTAGTTGAATGAGATCTCATACCACCATAACATTATAACAGTATATACAGACTAGTCAGTTAATAAAACATTGCTGAACGCTGGATACAACTAGAACTATTGATCATTATTACACCGGTCAAAATGTTTTGTGCATTTAGTTGCAAAAATTAACATTTATTGCACTGTAAAAGATGTATGTGTGTAGAAAACAATGCTTTACTGTTAAATCGGTACTTAGTTTACTTTAATGTATGTCAGCCAATGAAGCCAGGTTATTTTTCTCACTAAGAAAATTGTTGTTATTTTCTCCTTTTCACCACAATATTTTATACTGTTTATGAGTGGCAAGTTGTCTGGCAAAATATGATTACTTTTACGCCATAAAATGCTGTAAGTCAGTAATGGTAAAGCAGGGGTAGAACTTCAGCATTTATTTTACTAGACAGCAGGACTAGTAAAGACAAAAGTTTACTAGTCCGCCAAAAGGTTTACTAGTCCTGCAAATAAAAAACATAGCACAAATTTAGGTCACAACAATTTTATTTAAAACACAAAAAACCACAGTGTCATCCAGGCCTGGCGTTAACACTGCCTGTCAGTCAGTCAGTGTCACTCAGTCTCAGAGTCGGAGGCACTACTGTCATCACAGTCGGTGTCACTGCTGTCAGTGTAACTACTACAGTCGGGCCTTGGCCTAAGCGGCTGAGTGTCTGGCCTCCGGGCTCCACCAGCACTCCACAGCTCGTTTGCCTCCTTCGGTTCAAATGCAGCGATGTCTGGTGAAAAATATGATGCATAAAGGCGGGAAATACAACAATAAATAGTATTACTTTTGAACCCGAAGATCCAGGCAAGTTATAACACAGATCTACATCAAATGCAAATTAATAATTTCCCATGGCATTGTTTACTGCACGGCACGCTTGAAATGAGAGATAACAGAGAAATGAGGGATAATAATTTAAACCATATAGTGCTAACCCTAACAAAGTACAATCAAACACAATATTTTTTTTACATTTTATAACATTATATCACATGGGTAACGTAATTACCTAAACAAATGCGTCAGACGGTCCATGGTGGCCGTGTTCAGCGCTTGGATGGCTCGGTGGGCAGGTGCAGTGCCGGGACGGGCTTCGAACGCAGTTTGCCGGAAGACAGCTCGTGTGTGCGCCTCGCTTGTACTGTGTGCGCATAGTGAGTCTGGACGAAAGTTGTCCGTGCCAGTCAAGAACGCATTCTTGCCAAGGACACCAGTTACGTTGTGTGTCCTGCACACTTTGCAAAACATCAAATCGTTGTCGTCATCGTAGGACAGCCAAGTGTGGTCTCGTTCCCAAACCTTCAATAGCCAAGCTGTCGTTTCTGCTGGTCGTACAGCGTGTCCCGTTCTCGCTTTTCCACCTTGCGTTTAACTTCTGGTTTTGCAACCCAAGTTAAATAACGAGGCATCGTGCGTAAACGTAACAAAATAATTAGTAATGAATTAACAAAATAATTGATGTAGAACTGAAGATGTGAACCGTATTCGAAATCCGCGCATTTGAAAATAGATTAGAAAATAGACGCGAAAATGGACGCCAATTGCGCTCATTAGCCGGTACCCCTCTACATGATACGCTAAGCCAAACAAAACGGTCGTTTCAGATTTCTATGTCACACAACAACCAATCAAAAGTACCGTTTCACTGTCGATTCACATTAGGTGAAGATTTACTTTGTCAATTGTACGGTTGGTGGCGCCACGCAACACGCTGATTTTTACTAGACAGCCGGACTAGTTGGTAGGCCGGGTTTACTAGTCCGCCGTAATCTTTACTAGTGTACGGACTAGCGGACTAGTGGGTAGTTCTACCCCTGTAAAGCATGGATACATGGATTCTAATGGTACCATAGCTTTATACAAATATATGTTATTTCCTTTCGACTTTGGCGGATCCATATCAGAGCGTACACAATGTGGACAACTAATGTAATAATCATTATGGCGGAACACGAGTGTGTGTATTATGACTTGATGTATTAAAGCCTGCTCCCTGTGTGTGGCAGACATGTTGGACACATACAGTCTGACGACGCCAGACTGGGAGCAGTATGTATCCCTCCTCCACAGCTTCAGTGCAATGGGTGCAGCCATGCGACATGTCATCGCCAAGGCTGTCACAAACCCACACGTCTACTCCAACCTCACCCAGGGTATGTGTCAGTCTCATCATTTAATTTAATTTTTCATCTACCTTCATATATTTGAAAACAAATTGAAATTGTTTTAACTTGTTTATTATGGTGTTCATTTGTGCAAATGTCAGCCTTTTTTGCAGCGACATTGGTTTGATTTACAAAGTGTATTAAAAATCAGAGGATAATGCAGTCTTGTGATTTGAGATTTGGGAGAAATGTTTGTAGGTGCGAAGGCATCGACAGATTACCACCGCCGGAGTCAGGAGAACTATGACGCTGCCCTGAAAACTCTCACGTGCCCCGCTGTGCCTGAGGAATTCAAAGGTGCGTCTTCTGTCCACCCTACTTCCAGTATGGCCGTCTTTTGTTAAGATTATTTTGACACTTTCAGAGCTGTTTTTGTTTTATTAAACCCAAATTCTCAGAAATAGGCCTTTCCATTTTTTTCATTCAATTAAACCATTACATTTTTTGTATGACCTTTCTTACTTGTACCAGGTAGCTCCACCTAGTGGACAGGGTTAGCACACCATCATTGCTCTATTTAGGGTTCAGCTAATTTTTTCTCTGAGCAGAGCATCATGGGTATAATAATGTTGTTGTTTCCTGCAAAATTTGAAAAATATTCATCCTTTCAAATAGATGGAGAAAGGATTGAATGTATAAAATATTTTAATCTTGCAGGTATTGTGAAAAACATACTTTTTAAAATTTGGATGGCCAAACTAAACAGGTAATAGAATCAACATGGGAGCATATTGGAGGGGTGACGTAGGAATTTGGAGTTTTCTTCTAAAATTTGTGGGAAGTGGGCTCTCAGAAAGGGTAGGTGGTTACCAGAAAAAAACTGGTGGGAGGATGACCCAAGAAATCAAACTCCAAGGAGAAGCCTGGTTGATGTAATAATGACTTCTCCCTGCTGGCTGCAGATGAGCCTGGTCTGGACAGTCCCCTCCAGCACACAACACTGTTGGATGAGCTGCTCTTCTGGACTGTGAAGTTTGAGTTCCCCCAGAAGATTGTCACCTTCCTCCTTAGTCTGCTTCCAGATGACTCCTACAAGGTAAGGTGTTCCTTTTTCATGGAGAAGCAACTATGCTTTCCTTCAGATAGATATCGTTAGGTTGGGTATTTTTCCTTTGTTGCGTTGAACGAGGCAGGTTGTTTTCCAATCAAGGGAATGGAGTTATTTTCATTAAAATATAATTTTCATAAAAATAAAAAATCGCTTAAGCAATAACAAAATTAAATAAACTGAAAATGGTTTAAATAAAAATTGAGTAAACAGTGTTGGATTACAGTAAATCTGATTTGTTTTTCTTAAAAAACTTTATCAATTGATTTTTTGTAACAACAAAATAAATATAAGCCAGTGAACAATGTACAACTGAAAACACTCACTTCAGTGGTCGCTAACGTCCATATCACTTGTCTGATCCCAACCATCTTGGTATTGTTTGAAAGCTTTCTGCTTTTCTATCATCCAAATGGTTTTCTGTTGGTTTAATATGAGTGGGTAATTTATTTAAGTAACTCGAGGCACTAATGTTGATCACTGGAACATGCAACTTATGAAACTGTCAGTTGCCTTGTGATGTGTTAAACATTACTAAGGTTTTATTTCAGACAATCTAGCAATGCTGAATATGTCCTTAGAAACAATGTAATATAATATTGTACAATATACCAGATATATAGAGAGCCAGACTGCTTTTGCAATTTTTTAAGTGTAATTTAATAGTTAAGTTTGTCTAGTTATTTCACCAGAACTAAATATAAAGGATGTACAAAGCAGCTTGCATGTCGTAGTGGACATTAGAGTAATTTGACATTTTGCAAACATTTAAATTTCCAACAAATTCAAGAGTTATTCTTCTAGCAACTTTGAACAAAGGTTAATATGAAACTTTATTGTATCTGGGCCTTCAGTCATATTTTTACTGTCTCTAACGAAGCGCTCCTGTCTTCCAGGAGGCCTTCACTAAGGCCTTCATCCAGCACTACAGTCGCATCTCCGTTGCTCTGGTCAACTCGCTTGACCGCTCACGCATATCAAACCGCGTCGTCCACATCAGTGTCCAGTTGTTGAGTCCAGAGGGCCTCGCTTGCAAGATGGTCGACGATCATCACCTACTTCCCATCATGCTCGGCAGTCTGCGACACATGCTCAATGGCGTCCTTGTTTGCTCCGCTATCAACAGTGAGTGGACTGGTGGTGCCACCAGGTGGATAAAAATGAAAAATACATTGCAACATTTGTTTTTATTTAAAATCGGTGAAAGCTGGCATAAAAAAGGCTTGTTTCCTACATGTTAATAAAACAACATGTAACCAGATGTTTGTAAGACACACAAAATTAAAATAATATGCGTGATAAAACTATACCAATGTGCTGGTCAGTTAACTTAGTGACTGTAACTTAGTAGCTGCAACATTTAAAACATTGTAATGTATGTAATTGCCCTTACAGGGATGAATAAAGTTGTATTGTACTGAACCCCCAACTGGAGTATCGTGGTTCAAATGCACCTGCTGTAATTTCAAAGCTAGGGCATTGCTGTACCCTCTACATTACCATAATTCACTGAACAGTAGTGGGCTACAGACAGAGTAGTCTTGATACAGTCGTTGTAGAATGGTAAGTCAAGTTGGTGTTACAATGAATACATTGAACAGGACTGCCAGAGGGGGGAGTGTCAATGTTTTGAGCGGTCCAAAGGACTGGGTGCCACACTAATATTTAAGAATTCACCTTGACCTTCACCTTCATTGCACAGACTCCGAGGAGAACTTCCATCTGGTGGTAGACTGTGCGAAGGACGTTCTCAAACAACACTGCTGTTGGCCAATCGTCAGCGACCTCATCAACGTGTTATCCCACAAGCCAATCGCATACAAGTTCATGCAGAATGAACAGCTGCTGCATTTCTGGTTTGACCTCCTTGCCTGTTTCCAAGGTAACATGTCCACTTCATTGGTTGGCTGCAGATTATCATTCATTCTTGTAACTAAAGGTATACTTGTGTTTCTGTATGTCATGCAGTAGTTTCTCTGATTTTGAGATAGTATACCATGTTTCAGTAATGTTTTGCTCCATGGAAATTAATTATGAACAGGGTGTGGCTATGTTTGAAGAATACAACAATAATGCAGTTTCCAGATTACCATTTCCCTTGTGGTAGGCTGGCAGCATATGCAAGTGTCAGTGATTGTTGAACCCTTCGTAAACTAAGACATAGTTGTTTTGTGTACCATTTGCATATTGATTTTTGGAGAAACATGACAGAATTTGGTGAATTTTATCTAGTATGTTGATGAAATTATAAACAAATTTGCAAGCATGATAAAGAATTGTTAACATTGTAAAAATGGAAAAATATATAATGATTATTCCTCTCATGGCACAGATTCATATGTGTAAATAATGAAGGCCAATTTGTTTTTTTATTACCCAAATATAATGTTCCAAACAGTTTTCTTACAACCTAGTTTAAGAGAGCACTGCACAATGATTAGAAGTGATGTAACGCTGCTACTTGTCTCCTAAGAGAGCACTGCACAATGATTAGAAGTGATGTAACGCTGCTACTTGTCTCCTAAGAGAGCACTGCACAATGATTAGAAGTGATGTAACGCTGCTACTTGTCTCCTAAGAGAGCACTGCACAATGATTAGAAGTGATGTAACACTGCTACTTGTCTCCTAAGAGAGCACTGCACAATGATTAGAAGTGATGTAACGCTGCTACTTGTCTCCTAAGAGAGCACTGCACAATGATTAGAAGTGATGTAACGCTGCTACTTGTCTCCTAAGAGAGCACTGCACAATGATTAGAAGTGATGTAACACTGCTACTTGTCTCCTAAGAGAGCACTGCACAATGATTAGAAGTGATGTAACACTGCTACTTGTCTCCTAAGAGAGCACTGCACAATGATTAGAAGTGATGTAACACTGCTACTTGTCTCCTAAGAGAGCACTGCACAATGATTAGAAGTGATGTAACACTGCTACTTGTCTCCTAAGAGAGCACTGCACAATGATTAGAAGTGATGTAACGCTGCTACTTGTCTCCTAAGAGAGCACTGCACAATGATTAGAAGTGATGTAACGCTGCTACTTGTCTCCTAAGAGAGCACTGCACAATGATTAGAAGTGATGTAACACTGCTACTTGTCTCCTAAGAGAGCACTGCACCATGATTAGAAGTGATGTAACACTGCTACTTGTCTCCTAAGAGAGCACTGCACCAAGAGAGCACTGCATGATAGAAGTGATGTAACACTGCTACTTGTCTCCTAAGAGAGCACTGCACCATGATTAGAAGTGATGTAACACTGCTACTTGTCTCCTAAGAGAGCACTGCACCATGATTAGAAGTGATGTAACACTGCTACTTGTCTCCTAAGAGAGCACTGCACAATGATTAGAAGTGATGTAACACTGCTACTTGTCTCCTAAGAGAGCACTGCACAATGATTAGAAGTGATGTAACACTGCTACTTGTCTCCCAAGAGAGCACTGCACAATGATTAGAAGTGATGTAACACTGCTACTTGTCTCCTAAGAGAGCACTGCACAATGATTAGAAGTGATGTAACACTGCTACTTGTCTCCTAAGAGAGCACTGCACAATGATTAGAAGTGATGTAACACTGCTACTTGTCTCCCACATTGTGTTTGTGTGACGCAGGCATGAATCTGAACCAGCGAGAATTGACCCAACATGTTGAGTACGAACCAGAGACGTACTACGCAGCCTTCAGTGCAGAGCTTGAGATCTGTGCCTCACCCATGTGGTCTCAACTAGTGCACTGCAAAGACCTCGTGAGATATTTGGTGTACTATTACAACGTATAACTTCCCACCAATGAAGTTAGAAAGCCGTATTAATAGCAAAGGTGGTCAAATGAGATGCAGTGTCAGACTCATTTATGTTGATACCTATTTGGACAGGTTGTTGGTGAATTATGTTTTGTACCTTTTGTTTTTAGACAGCCGAAAATGTTGTTATATTTACGTGTTTGAATCAATACAGCATTCATTACGACTCCAGAGTAAAATCTGTTCTTCCTACAAATTTGTTGTCTTGAGATATCACTAGATGTCTCATGACAGTCATCAGTAATTGGATGTGTACATTCTTGGGATTGTAAACATTCAACAACATTTTTGTTTTTTAGTGCAATGCATAGTCAGTGGTCACTCAAGACACAACAACTATTTGGTTATGTTTCATAGTCAATGGTCACTCAAGACACAATAATTATTTGATAATGTTTCATAGTCAGTGGTCACTCAAGATACAACAACTATTTGATAATGTTTCATAAAATGCAAAATTTTGGAAGTTACCTCACTGTGAAGCAATGTTTGTTTGTAGGCTGCATGGTGGAGACCCAAATGTGGATATAAAAATACAAAATTACATCTATTAATGAATAAGATGTTTCTTCAGAGTACGTGTCTCTATGTCCGGACCGTCATTCATGCCGTGGCTTCAGCTCTGCAAGATTGGTTTGATGCCATTGGGACACAGCCTCATTCTCGTGTATGTAGCCTCACTCTCATTTGTATTGCCTGATTTTCAGTCACCTAGCCTCAATTTCTTGTACTTAGCCTCACGTTTTGTATATATATATATATAGCCCCACAATTTATAGCCTAACTCTAATGTATTAATATACTTCTCAAACAACCATTGGGCTTATTGGTATGTGAACAGAGTTCTTGAAAAAATCCAGTCTGATTTTGTCACCGAAAAACATCATTTAATTTATCAGGGCATATTGAATCCCATCCACATAATGAAACTTTGAAATGCACACTTGAATTGAGTTCAAACAGTTTAAAACCACACAGATGTGTTGTGCGATAATCATTTTAACTTGGAAGTGTTTATGAATTGCAACCACAGCTTATGTTTAACCTTTCTTTGCCATACATGTCATTTAGTTTAATGCTGTACTAAACAGTACCTAAATTTTGCCTGCCAGTTCAAAATTGACCAATCACAATTGTGATTTTATTTTCAAATATTAGCCAATCGGTGCTGTTGTTTCAGCCGAACCCGATGCAGGTGAGCTTCCACCTGCCCCTACACCGCTACTTTGCCGTGTTTGTTAGCCAGGCAGTGCAGAATCAGGACCAGGCCCTCGCTGACCTGGTGCCCTCTAATGACTTCCTCCAGATGGCGCTCATACATCCCCTACAGCTGCAGGTAGGTGGCGCTCATGGTCCTCATACCCCTGCCATCAGCTTACTGCTGTAGGTGGGAGTTTTCATGCATGGAGAAATAACAGATCATCATTTAAAAAAATGTCTGAACAGCGACTTTCATAAATATTTTACTTGTATCATATGCACTGTCATCTGTGCCATAGTCTCATGATCCGAGCAGTTTACCACAAGTTTGCATGGTTAGCTCCTGTTGTGCAGGAACAGCAAACCAACGGACATAAATTGTATGAGTTTGTGGTCTTACCAGTCTTACCTTGATCTTACCAGTGTACATTACTGAGAGTTGCCAACTGTCCACATCACACGATATATTATAAGAAATATGTGCATTGCTTCTTATTGCAGTGATTTAAATTAATTTTAATTGTTGATTTAAATCAAACTAGTTAAATCAAACAAACCTGGCCTGTAAAGGTATTTTATTTGTATAATTTGTTGAGTGGTTCCTGTGCAACCCATTGTTTTGTCCTGTTCTCCCTCAGGTTGTTTTCCACGAGATCCTCTGTGGGATGTGGGTGCGTAACGGCCTGCAGATCAGAGGTCAAGCGATGACCTACATTCAGTGTCACTTCTGCAACTCAATGGTCGATGCCGACCTCTATCTACTGCAGGTCAGAGGTCATTCGGTGGCCTATTTTCAGTTTCTCACCAATGAAATTTGTATATAGGAAATTACTCTAAGAGTGAGAACATTTATTTTCTGTGCAGTCTTATATTAAGTTTATTTTTCATTTTGAAGAAATGCATGACAATTTTACACAATCACACAGTATGTATTATTGTTTCCTGTATTTATAAAATGATTTGTAAAAGTGTTAACTAATTTATTTATAGCAGGCAATGTTTGTGAAATTATTTTGACAACACAATTAAATTGATGCAAATAACCTTAACTCTTCATCATCATTGAAACAATTCTATACATTTTTTATTCTACTCATTTGCTCGATTAAATTAAACTGGCTCAGAAAACATTAACTATTGTAGACATCGAGCATAGTGCTGGGCAGTATTAAAACTGTATTATTCATTAAGGAAAGATAATCATTTGAAGATAGACCTTGTATGTTCACCAGATATGTGCCACCAAGCTTGATCCTGACTACTTTGTCAAGACAGTTCTTGAAAGGTTTGTGTTTATAGAGCAGCGATAGAAACAAGCCAGAATGTTTACTTGTCCACCGGACAAGTAAGTTTTGAAATCTACTTGTCCACCAAAATTTTAACTTGTCCGAGTGGTTGTGAAGGGGAATCGAAGCTTCGAAAAAAACGTAAAAAGTCGGTCTTATTTTTATGACAACAACACAATGATCCTGCTGTTTCATTGCATGTACATCTGAGTGACTTGTGATCAAAGACACAATTTGATTTAATCTTCAAATTTTGAAATTGCAAAATTATATTTGCAACTATTTTCCGGTCCATTATGATTCATCACGAATATTAAAATTAGACACGTTACATGATGTATACCAATATTTTAGTGATGTTGATATGAATGCTTTTATTAATAACAAATAATTATTACGATGATAGGAATGAGACAATTGTTTCCTTGCTATTTGTTTTATAATATTGCAAAAACTGTTTATGTTTAATATGGTATATATATATATAACATATAACACTGCTGTAAAAAGTTGTCACAAAAGTCATAATAAACTATATAATCTGATAATATTTTGTTAAACCTCTATGAACTTCAATATAAACAAAGTTCTGTATTTTACAAACGAAGATAGTATTCAGTTGATCATCAGCAAACAAACGCATATTTTTTCCTAAATGTTATATTACCATTTCAATGATGATAAAACAGTTTTAACGGAGCCTGAATTACATTTACCAGGCGGAAAATAATTTATAGATTTAGTTACGTCGTAACGTTGCTGCCGCGCCCAGACCGCCGTAGTTGGCGGAAGCCGACATGTCAACGGCGGTTGGCGTCCCATCCCCGGCCGCGCGTCTTGCAATATTCGGTTTCGAGAACTCGCAATTTATGTATTATTAGATTTTTAATAATATATTCATGAATAAAAACTTATGTATACTAGAGTGCAGATCTGCTGTTGTCTAAAATTTGTGTATCGCAAAATTCCGTAGCAACATGGTATTGTGTACTACAAACCTAAAATGTTTACATTGAATGATGACATGCCAGCCAGGTTTACTGGCAATCGTAGCTGTAGCATTAAAAACAGTCTGTGAACGTACGAATCTCACATTTTTATGTTTCGGTTCAAATAAGTGGGGAAACGGGGACTTTTCAAAAATGGCTGACTGGAATTTTTGAAAGGCAAGACCCGTAGACACACATACCCAAATCCCAGATTTAGGCAACAAAATTACATCCACGACCAGGTTAATCATCTTGCTATGCCTATGGTTGCATATACTGATATTTTAGCGTGCATTTTCGTTCACTGCATGTCAAATATTGGACAATGCAGTTTTATTAACTAGAAAGACGAGACCTTTGCCTAAGGCTATGTTAGTGATTGTAGTTGAAGCTCGACAGATTCAGTGACAGTCCCAGCGGCAGCTGACATTGATTGCAGCCGTCCGCGTTAGCGGACGTTATAATTCTATCTATGGAATGGAACATGATGACGGTGTAGCAACAGACAGGCTGCATACAATTACATGTTGGTACGCTGCCACTGAATACAATTACAGTGAACTGGAATTAAACGTGATGACGGTGTAGCAACAGACAGGCTGCATCCAGTTACATGTTGGTACGCTATCACTGAATACAATTACAGTGAACTGGAATTGAACATGATGACGGTGTAGCAACAGACAGGCTG
Organism: Paraescarpia echinospica; assembly: GCA_020002185.1. NCBI lineage: Eukaryota > Metazoa > Annelida > Polychaeta > Sabellida > Siboglinidae > Paraescarpia > Paraescarpia echinospica. The sequence goes on along the minus strand of CM034531.1, from coordinate 94,608,057 downwards.
CATCCAGTTACATGTTGGTACGCTATCACTGAATACAATTACAGTGAACTGGAATTGAACATGATGACGGTGTAGCAACAGACAGGCTGCATCCAGTTACATGTTGGTACGCTGCCACTGAATACAATTACAGTGAACTGGAATTGAACATGATGACGGTGTAGCAACAGACAGGCTGCATCCAGTTACATGTTGGTACGCTGCCACTGAATACAATTACAGTGAACTGGAATTAAACGTGATGACGGTGTAGCAACAGACAGGCTGCATCCAGTTACATGTTGGTACGCTATCACTGAATACAATTACAGTGAACTGGAATTGAACATGATGACGGTGTAGCAACAGACAGGCTGCATCCAGTTACATGTTGGTACGCTACCACTGAATACAATTACAGTGAACTGGAATTGAACATGATGACGGTGTAGCAACAGCAACAGACAGGCTGCATCCAGTTACATGTTGGTACGCTACCACTGAATACAATTACAGTGAACTGGAATTGAACATGATGACGGTGTAGCAACAGACAGGCTGCATCCAGTTACATGTTGGTACGCTGCCACTGAATACAATTACAGTGAACTGGAATTGAACATGATGGCGGTGTAGCAACAGACAGGCTGCATCCAGTTACATGTTGGTACGCTATCACTGAATACAATTACAGTGAACTGGAATTAAACGTGATGACGGTGTAGCAATAGACAGGCTGCATCCAGTTACATGTTGGTACGCTACCACTGAATACAATTACAGTGAACTGGAATTGAACATGATGGCGGTGTAGCAACAGACAGGCTGCACCAGTTACATGTTGGTACGCTATCATTGAATACAATTACAGTGAACTGGAATTGAACATGATGACGGTGTAGCAACAGACAGGCTGCATCCAGTTACATGTTGGTACGCTATCACTGAATACAATTACAGTGAACTGGAATTGAACATGATGACGGTGTAGCAGCAGACAGGCTTCATCCAGTTACATGTTGGTACGCTATCACTGAATACGATTACAGTGAACTGGAATGGAACATGATGATGGTGTAGCAACAGACAGGCAGCATCCAGTTACATGTTGGTACGCTGCCACTGAATACAATTACAGTGAACTGGAATTAAACGTGATGACGGTGTAGCAACAGACAGGCTGCATCCAGTTACATGTTGGTACGCTATCACTGAATACAATTACAGTGAACTGGAATGGAACATGATGACGGTGTAGCAACAGACAGGCTGCATCCAGTTACATGTTGGTACGCTATCACTGAATACAATTACAGTGAACTGGAATTGAACATGATGACGGTGTAGCAACAGACAGGCTGCATCCAGTTACATGTTGGTACGCTGCCACTGAATACAATTACAGTGAACTGGAATTGAACATGATGGCGGTGCAGCAACAGACAGGCTGCATCCAGTTACATGTTGGTACGCTGCCACTGAATACAATTACAGTGAACTGGAATGGAACATGATGACGGTGTAGCAACAGACAGGCTGCATCCAGTTACATGTTGGTACGCTATCACTGAATACAATTACAGTGAACTGGAATTGAACATGATGGCGGTGTAGCAACAGACAGGCTGCATCCAGTTACATGTTGGTACGCTATCACTGAATACAATTACAGTGAACTGGAATTGAACATGATGGCGGTGTAGCAACAGACAGGCTGCATCCAGTTACATGTTGGTACGCTGCCACTGAATACAATTACAGTGAACTGGAATTGAACATGATGGCGGTGTAGCAACAGACAGGCTGCATCCTGTTACATGTTGGTATGCTGCCACTGAATACAATTACAGTGGACTGGAATTGAACATGATGGCGGTGTAGCAACAGACAGGCTGCATCCAGTTACATGTTGGTACGCTATCACTGAATACAATTACAGTGAACTGGAATTGAACATGATGACGGTGTAGCAACAGACAGGCTTCATCCAGTTACATGTTGGTACGCTATCACTGAATACAATTACAGTGAACTGGAATGGAACATGATGACGGTGTAGCAACAGACAGGCAGCATCCAGTTACATGTTGGTACGCTGCCACTGAATACAATTACAGTGAACTGGAATTGAACATGATGGCGGTGCAGCAACAGACAGGCTGCATCCAGTTACATGTTGGTACGCTGCCACTGAATACAATTACAGTGAACTGGAATGGAACATGATGACGGTGTAGCAGCAGACAGGCTGCATCCAGTTACATGTTGGTACGCTATCACTGAATACAATTACAGTGAACTGGAATTGAACATGATGGCGGTGTAGCAACAGACAGGCTGCATCCAGTTACATGTTGGTACGCTATCACTGAATACAATTACAGTGAACTGGAATTGAACATGATGGCGGTGTAGCAACAGACAGGCTGCATCCAGTTACATGTTGGTACGCTGCCACTGAATACAATTACAGTGAACTGGAATTGAACATGATGGCGGTGTAGCAACAGACAGGCTGCATCCAGTTACATGTTGGTATGCTGCCACTGAATACAATTACAGTGGACTGGAATTGAACATGATGGCGGTGTAGCAACAGACAGGCTGCATCCAGTTACATGTTGGTACGCTATCACTGAATACAATTACAGTGAACTGGAATTGAACATGATGACGGTGTAGCAACAGACAGGCTTCATCCAGTTACATGTTGGTACGCTATCACTGAATACAATTACAGTGAACTGGAATGGAACATGATGACGGTGTAGTAACAGACAGGCAGCATCCAGTTACATGTTGGTACGCTGCCACTGAATACAATTACAGTGAACTGGAATTAAACGTGATGACGGTGTAGCAACAGACAGGCTGCATCCAGTTACATGTTGGTATGCTGCCACTGAATACAATTACAGTGGACTGGAATTGAACATGATGGCGGTGTAGCAACAGACAGGCTGCATCCAGTTACATGTTGGTACGCTATCACTGAATACAATTACAGTGAACTGGAATTGAACATGATGGCGGTGTAGCAACAGACAGGCTGCATCCAGTTACATGTTGGTACGCTGCCACTGAATATAATTACAGTGAACTGGAATTGAACATGATGGCGGTGTAGCAACAGACAGGCTGCATCCAGTTACATGTTGGTATGCTGCCACTGAATACAATTACAGTGGACTGTATGTCAGAGAGGTACCACTGGATAGTTATTTCACACTCCCAATTAGTGAATGTAGCCAATTCAAGCTCAGTGTTGGAGACTACATTCTCTATCGCCACAGTCAGTTGTCATACGGGTTTAAAGTTGTTGAATTTTGAAAACGATCCCCACAAAATAGTTTCGGTCATAATTTGATGTATGTGATTATGAAGTCTAAACTGCATGTCTGTATTGCACAGAATGTATTGCGAATGTGCATGTGTGTCAGTCTGCATGTGTTATAAATTATACCTTTTGTATTGCATGTTTTGTTTGATTCTTCCTGGGTGAACTGTAACTCATCAGTTAACTAAACAAGTCGACATGATGAACTACAATCAGTTAACTAAACGAGTCGACATGATGAACTACAATCAGTTAACTAAACGAGTTGACATGATGAACGACAATCAGTTAACTAAACGAGTTGACATGATGAACTACAATCAGTTAACTAAACGAGTCGACATGATGAACTACAATCGGTTAACTAAACGAGTCGACATGATGAACTACAATCAGTTAACTAAACCAGTTGACATGATGAACTACAATCGGTTAACTAAACGAGTCGAACAATCAGTTAACTAAACGAGTTGACATGATGAACTATAATCAGTTAACTAAACGAGTCGAACAATCAGTTAACTAAACAAGTCGACATGATGAACTACAATCAGTTAACTAAACGAGTTGACATGATGAACTACAACCAGTTAACTAAACGAGTCGACATGATGAACTACAATCAGTTAACTAAACCAGTTGACATGATGAACTACAATCGGTTAACTAAACGAGTCGAACAATCAGTTAACTAAACGAGTTGACATGATGAACTATAATCAGTTAACTAAACGAGTCGAACAATCAGTTAACTAAACGAGTCGACATTATGAACTACAATCAGTTAACTAAACGAGTTGACATGATGAACTACAACCAGTTAACTAAACGAGTCGACATGATGAACTACAATCAGTTAACTAAACCAGTTGACATGATGAACTACAATCAGTTAACTAAACGAGTCGACATGATGAACTACAATCAGTTAACTAAACCAGTTGACATGATGAAATATAATCAGTTAACTAAACGAGTCGAACAATCAGTTAACTAAACGAGTTGACATGATGAACTACAATCGGTTAATTAAACGAGTCGACTTGATGAACTACAACCAGTTAACTAAACGAGTCGACGTGATGAACTACAATCAGTTAACTAAACGAGTCGACATGATGAACTACAATCAGTTAACTAAACGAGTCGACATGATGAACTACAATCAGTTAACTAAACGAGTCGATATGATGAACTACAATCAGTTAACTAAACGAGTTGACATGATGAACTACAATTAGTTAACTAAACGAGTCGACATGATGAACTACAATCAGTTAACTAAACGAGTCGACATGATGAACTACAATCAGTTAACTAAACGAGTCGATATGATGAACTACAATCAGTTAACTAAACGAGTTGACATGATGAACTACAATCAGTTAACTAAACGATTCGAACAATCAGTTAACTAAACGAGTCGACATGATGAACTACAATCAGTTAACTAAACGAGTCGACATTATGAACTACAATCAGTTAACTAAACGAGTCGACATGATGAACTACAATCAGTTAACTAAACGAGTTGACATGATGAACTACAACCAGTTAACTAAACGAGTCGACATGATGAACTACAATCAGTTAACTAAACCAGTTGACATGATGAACTACAATCAGTTAACTAAACGAGTCGACATGATGAACTACAATCAGTTAACTAAACCAGTTGACATGATGAAATATAATCAGTTAACTAAACAAGTCGAACAATCAGTTGACTAAACGAGTTGACATGTTGAACTACAATCGGTTAATTAAACGAGTCGACTTGATGAACTACAACCAGTTAACTAAACGAGTCGACATGATGAACTACAATCAGTTAACTAAACGAGTCGACATGATGAACTACAATCAGTTAACTAAACGAGTCGACATGATGAACTACAATCAGTTAACTAAACGAGTCGATATGATGAACTACAATCAGTTAACTAAACGAGTTGACATGATGAACTACAATCAGTTAACTAAACGAGTCGAACAATCAGTTAACTAAACGAGTCGACATGATGAACTACAATCAGTTAACTAAACGAGTCGACATGATGAACTACAATCAGTTAACTAAACGAGTCGACATTATGAACTACAATCAGTTAACTAAACGAGTCGACATAATGAACTACAATCAGTTAACTAAACGAGTCGACATAATGAACTACAATCAGTTAACTAAACGAGTCGACATAATGAACTACAATCAGTTAACTAAACGAGTTGACATGATGAACTACAATCTGTTACAGATTTCACTTATGGGACGTTCTCAGTTTTGTTCCCCCTGGGGAGGTTCGACCGAAGCTTGGATTCCTTGACACCGAACATCAGATGCCAATGCTAGAGGGCGCCCTCACCTTCTTGTGCACGCTGCTTAGTGTGCGGACATTGCTAGGTTAGTGTTTGTTTACTTACTTAGTCCCTTAACCGACTCGGTTGTCGGGGGGACATACGTGACGTTGCAGCTGCGATATTTCGCCATTCGTGTCTGCCAGTGGCTATGGTGAGGAGCTTGGAGAGGGCTGTCCACTCCTTAACATTGTCGAGCCAACATTTACTCTGCCGTCCGTGGCGGCGGCGGCGACTGCCCTCCATGGTGCCCTGAAGAATCGTCTTATTTTAATAATGCAACAACTGTCTCTTGCAGTTATTAAATGTGCATCATGGTTATCATAATTTCATATTATATTCATAATATCATACTTACAGTTAATAGCGAACAGTTACTGGTGGCTCTGGCTGAAAGCTTCTAGAGAAATCAAGGTGGTGTTTGATTGAACAGGTCTATGATGGGGTGAAGTGAAGGGTCCTAAGGATTGGATACCCATGTATAAGAACTTACCATTACTTTATTGTAGGTGAGTCGACTTGTAGGTAATGTACGATGCTCCATAGTTAGCATATTTATATATAAACTACTATACAAGTGTCACCAGTGACATGTTGCCTTGTAGCACTGGGCGAGGCTGAGTTGACCCCAGGAGATGGTCAGTCTGTATTGTTGTAGGACTGGACGAGGCTGAATTGACCAGACAGGAGATGGTCAGTCTGTTTATTGTAGGACTGGACGAGGCTGAGTTGACCAGACAGGAGATGGTCAGTCTGTGTATTGTTGTAGGGCTGGACGAGGCTGAGTTGACCCCAGGAGATGGTCAGTGTGTGTATTGTTGTAGGACTGGACGAGGCTGAGTTGACCAGACAGGAGATGGTCAGTCTGTGTGTTGTTGTAGGACTGGACTTGGCTGAGATGACCCCAGGAGATGGTCAGTCTGTGTATTGTTGTAGGACTGAACGAGGCTGAGTTGACCAGACAGGAGATGGTCAGTCTGTATACTGGTGTAGGACTGGACGAAGCTGAGTTGTCCAGAGAGGAGATGGTCAGTTTGTGTATTGTTGTAGGACTGGACAAGGCTGAGTTGACCCCAGGAGATTGTATTGTTGTAGGACTGGATGAGGCTGAGTTGACCAGACAGGAGATGGTCAGTCTGCTGTGTATCGCAGACCGCACCCACAGTCACCTGATGGACATGATGCCTGAGAAGTGTGGACTCACTGGACAGACCAAGCACTTTGAGTCAACTCTCAAAGAGGTTAAGATTATTATAATTATGAAAACTGTTCATAGTAATTAAAATGATTTTAACTGGTATGTTAATTATATTAATTATTGTTATTATATTTGGTTAATAATCACTGTAATAATAGTTGTAATAAAATGATAATTATGTAATCGTTATAATTATAAAACAGTTTTCTGATGATTTCACCAACACTAAAAACATGTCATAAATGAGCTAGTTCATCAAAGTGGAAGTAGGTTATTTTTTGGGACAAATAAGTGATTGTGTAGTAGATTTTGTGGATGTTATATTTGATTAGCCTTACTGATGAATATTGTCTACAGGTCGCTGACTACAAAGCCCCCAACTTTGAGGCAGGTGGGGTCATGCAGCAGGGAATGTATGTTCCCAAGGGTAAGTCATACACATATATAGCTCATTATATGACTTAAACTTTTCCATCATGTCATAATGAGTGTTTGTATACAAATGTTAGAATTTTTTAAGGAACGCTCAAAGCTGTTTAAATAATTTTACAAATCAAGCATGATTTCTTTAAAAACGTTTATGCAAGCAACAACACGGAGACAAATATAGATATGAAAAAGGCCAAATGGATGACGTTTGTTTATTATGGGTAACCAGTGTATAAGCCTTTTTGGCACACTGTAATATTTAAATAAAAGAAATGTGGACTCTACAACCCAATGCCAGGCCTGTGACTGAGCCCATACTAGTCTCCTGAGCATCAGGCTGTTAGAGCCCACATTCCAACATATAAAGCAGCAGCGGTATTCCTAGAAGAATTGAAAGGAATGACATGTAATCACAGCAGAGCTTGTTATGTGTAGAGTTAATTTTAAAGCCAACAAGATTAAGTAAGCCAACATGATTAACTAAAAAGTGCCTTTCTGAATACCATGCTATCTACTGCCAAAAACACTAAATCTAAAATTATAATAATCCCAAATGTGGGGGTATTTTGCCACAGGTCACCGAACATGTGACCCCCCACATAAACAAACCAGGCCTAAACGAAACCATATTATCCTTTTAAGCTATTCTGATGTACTTCTTAAAAGCGTCTGATGTCCATCTGCCTGCCGCTCTTATCTGCGCGTCAGATTCACCTCGCAATGCTGCCGCGGTAGCTGCCCCAATGCGGAAGCTGTGGCCCTTAAAGCCACTAGTTTGATATCCACAGAAACCCAGCAATCGCTTTAAAGACACATCAACTTCACTGCGTAGCATCGAGGAGCCATCCGCATAGGCAAATAAAGATGATTGTATCTGACCTCTACCTGACTGAAACTCTCTCATAAAGGAAGCTAGGTATATGGGTGAACCAGGGATGCACTCACCTGTCACCTGGAGGGACTGCGGACCCTGCCGCGTGCTATGTTTGAAACGACGGAAGGAAATTTATATTGGATCTCCTGACATTAACACGTCACCCAACTTCAAACATCCCCCTACATGACTCCTTGATCGCGGTACCATTTCTCCCACCCGCACATAAGCCTTGAAAGCTAGCACCATCATGGCATGGAGCATTAGACATTTATAACGTGATGTAAACACGGTGGGCAATGCAAGCACAAGACGAGTGACAACAGGCAGGCGGACATCAGGGACAAATCCAAGATTACGAGCACCTGCCAAGGCCTTGGCTACAATAAAACAATTAGGGTCGCCAAAACCATGAATCTTTTGAAAATAAGCAACGGCTGACACAATTGACACAATGGATGCTGGGGCAGCTCCACTAGAATGCAGATGTGCTATAAAGAGTAACATTGTCGACACTGAAGCCGGCAGCTGCGAAGATAAACCAAGCGAAGCATTAAACAAAACAAACTTGTTCCAAGACCGTTCATAATGAGCACGTGATGACGGCGCTATAGAAGCCCGCAGTAGCTGGTTCAAAGAGTCCCTAAGCCGGCCGGGGACACCCGGTAAGGCACCCTCACTGGGTTGACATTCTGCCCATGGCGCCAATTCCCGGAACCTGTCCACCTGTGAACGGGATAACTTATCAGTGAGAGTGTTAAATCGCCCTGGAATGTGGCGCGCTGCAAAATTGATATTATAATGCAGGCAAGCCAATACCAGTGGGCGAAGTAAAGCCATGATGTGACGTCTGGTTATTAATTACCGGAACAAGTGCTTCGTTATCCGTAAAAAAGCAGACACTCTTGTTCGCCCAAGCATTACCCCAAACGTGTACAGCTGCCATGATTGGGTTGGTCGCTAGGTGGCGTAAGGTGGTACTTGTTTATTTTGTCACTGCGTGATTCAAAATCATTTTTGCAATTTAACATTTAATTTTGTCTGTGACACTAGTGTAGAATTAGTGTCAACGTATTGCACTGTTTGCTTAAACAAACATTTTATAAATTGTCACCACCAACGCTGTTAAATCTTGTACTTAAATTAGTTGGGTGATAATACAGGTCGATTTGATTTTCGCGCTAGCAGGCTTACGTACACAACATACTAAGGCAGGGGCAGTCCCCTTATAAACTATATACTAACAGGCCTTTTCAACAAGACGTTCTTTTATACCCAGAATCGCCCTGGGGGTGAAGACCTCTGACTTTTCTTTGCACAGGCACTAAACGTCTTGTTACTTTGCACAGACCTGCTGAGCGCGAACAGTCATACGACCTGTAATATTGCCATTGATTATCGCCAACCTACTTTTTAATAACCTAGAAATTTAGATTATTTTTAGTACAATTATACAGTTTTAGAATATTTTATTATTTTCAATTATTTATTATTTTATGAGACATTATCATTTTATTCTTCACCATTTCGAGGAAAGACAATGTCACCAGCATTTTTATTGTGTGTTTTATTTTTATCCTGTTCTGCTGCTTCGAGAGGTCATGATTTTACGCTGTGCAAGCCACTTAGTCCCCAACAGTCGGCTGTCATTTTAACAGTTTCTCAGTACATGAGAACACAACATTCCTTGTCACATCTTCACAGTTTGCCATGTCTTAATCTTTGCTTTAATAGAAAGTTACTGCCAATTCCCCGCTCTAAGCCAACGTTTAAATTGGCAATTATTTTACTACTAGCAGGAGATGTAAGTCTTAATCCTGGACCTGCTGTCAGGCGCAATATTCGAGTAGCCACCACTAACGTTCGATCTATTCGAGACAAAACAGCCTCACTTACCGATTTATTAACTTCCAAGACAATAGACATCCTTGTAGTCACTGAGACTTGGCTCAGACCACATGACACAGCTGCATGCATTGCTGACATTTCGCCTTTCAGTTTCACCTTCCATCATCGCCCACGTTCAGTTGGAGAGGTGGTGGTGTTGGATTTTTCGTCTCAAAACAGTTCAAAGTTAATTTGCATTCAAATCCTGATTACTCCAGCTTTGAGGCCATCTGTGCCGAAATTTCCGATTCATCTTTCTCTGCTTATTTTGTGTGCATTTATCGCCCTCCAGGACACCCTGCCCATTTCTTTGAAGAATTCCAGGATCTACTTGAAAATCTGGCAACTATTTATTCAGAATTTTATATACTCGATGATTTTAATCTTCATCTGGACACACCTTCATCAACAACAAGTACATTTAATGACATTCTGGCATCCTGTGACATGAAACAACACGTTACCTTCTCAACACACATACATGGCCACTGGCTCGATCTCTTAATCACCCGTTCAGATTGTAACAATATTCAGACACCTACTGCTTCAGATGGTTTATCAGACCACCACACTGTCATTGCTGATCTCAAAGTTCCTAGAATTCCCGTAGAGTCCAAAAACAAAGTGTTTTACCGACCGATCCATAAGATTGACATTGCCACATTAATGACAGACATCCTTAAATCCGACCTCATCAGTAAACCCAAAGAACATCTGTCAGATCTGTGTCGACAGTACTGTCAAATACTCAAAGATTTACTTAATAAACATGCACCCCTGAGATCTAAATCTGTGTCCCAAAAGCCACATGCTCCATGGATGACTCCTGAAATTCTACAATCTAAAAAGCGCCGGCGCTATCTTGAACGTGTATGGCGCAAATCACGCTCGTCTTTGGACAGATCACGATATTCTAAACAGTGTCACTAGTGCAACAGACAAATGGCCAAAGCTAAATCAAATTATTACACAAACATGGTCTCGAGTAACTCTGATAACCCACGTCAGCTATGGAACTGCATAAATCATATTTTACGTAGACGGCCGCCTCCATCTCTACCTAGTCATGTGTCAGTCAAATCTCTGTGTGACTCGTTTTCTAGTCATTTCAAAGATAAAATAAGTCTTATGCTTTCTGCTTTTCCATGTCACACTTTAAGTACTGTAAATGTGGACTCCCCACAAGTAAATTCTCCACTTGTATTGTTTGAGCCAGCCACAGTTGATGAAGTGAGGAAAATAATAATGTCCTCCCCAAATAAGTCATGCGATCTCGATCCATTACCAACCATACTACTAAATGCATGTCTTGACTCTTTACTTGGTACAATAACGAATATCATAAATTTATCACTAAGTTCGGGTAAATTCCCAGATGATTTTAAACACGCACATGTAAATCCTGTTCTCAAGAAGACTTCTCTGCCAAAAGATGATTTCAAAAATTATAGGCCAATTTCTAATCTTAGCTTTATTTCTAAGATACTTGAGAAAGTCGTAGCAAGCCGTCTAAGGCGTCATATTAGCTCAACTTGTTTATCCAGTGTGCTCCAATCAGCATACAAACAATTTCATTCTACAGAGACTGCTCTCCTAAAAGTACACAATGATGTTATATTAAACATTGATAAAGGCAAAGTAACTGCACTTACCTTGCTTGATCTGTCTGCCGCCTTTGATACCATTGGTCACAACACTCTTGTCAAACGTTTATCATTGTGGTATGGCATATCTGGCACAGCTCTGACCTGGTTTTCTTCATATCTAACCAATAGACATCAATGTATAAAGATAGATAATTACCTTTCAACCTCACTCCCCACTTCATGTGGCATTCCCCAGGGTTCCGTTCTTGGGCCTTTGCTTTTCACTCTCTACACTACGCCACTCAGCTCTGTAATCCAAAGTCATAACTTGGATCATCACCTTTATGCAGATGACACACAGATCTACATTTCCTCGGCCACGCCCGATACAAGTCATTCTCTAAACAGACTCAACGATTGTCTCCAAGATGTTTTTTCATGGATGACCGATAGTAAATTAAAGTTAAATGCAGACAAAACTGAATTCCTCATCATTGGTACTCCAATGCAGCGAGGTAAACTAAATGACTTTTTTCCAACATGCATCCTGAGTCAAACTATCACACCAGCAGCATCAGTACGGAATCTAGGAGTGACCTATGATTGCGACTTCAATTTCAGACAACACATATCCCAAACATGCCGTTGCTGTTTTTATCATATCCGTGATCTTTGCCGCATTCGCCGACATATGTCGCTTTCTGTTGCTAAGACTATCGCAACAGCTCTTGTTAGCAGCAGATTAGATTATTGCAATTCCCTCCTTCATAATATTGCTATCAAAGATATTGCAAAACTACAATGCGTCCAAAATTTTTTAGCAAGGGTAGTCACACAATCTCCTCGATTCTCCCGCTCAGTGCCACTTCTAAAATCACTGCATTGGCTCCCCGTGCGATATTGCATTATGTTTAAGATCTGCACAATCACCTACCAAGCCCTTTCATCCAAACAACCTAGTTATTTACACTCAATGCTCACACCAGCCAGACAAGCCAGACAACTTCGGTCGTCTAGTTCGAAGTTACTATCTGTTCCTAGAGTTAAGCCAAAGGCTGGAACTCGAGCTTTTTCAGTTGCTGCGCCAACTATATGGAATTCGCTTCCTGTTATTGTTAAATTAGCAGAAAATATTGTTACATTTCGTCGTCACCTCAAAACCTATCTTTTCAATATCGCCTATCCTCCCTAGCTTCCTAGCACATCCATCCGTTTGTTGACGAATTTCGCCTAGCACACGAGTACGAGAATGCTTAATCCTTTGGTTTTGGTGCGCCACTGAGCTCGGATTGTCTGAGGATATTGGCGCTTAAGAAGTTATTTATTATTATTATAATTCTAAAACAGCGACATTGAGTGAACGCCACGCCTCTGGCCACAGGCCCCAAAACCATTCTACTCCACACAAAGCCCCATAACCTCTCCCCCCGCTGCATCAGTGTACAGCTGAAGATAGTCACCTGTTATGAAGTTATCATCCAGGAAGAAAGATTTACCATTGAAATGTTGCACAAATTCTAGCCACACTTCTAGTTCAAGTTTTGCCTGCCTCGTCAAGCGGATATGATAATGTGGCTTATGTACGCCGATTGTCAAATCGATTAAATGGTGTAAAAATGGTCTGCTGGGTTTGATTACAGTGAATCCCAAAAACCCGAGTAGTTGTAACTCCTTCAGTGTCACCTTCTGTCTGTCAAGAAAAGTCATTAGTAATGGTCTGGCCTTGTCCAACTTATCCTCTGGAAGCCTAGCCTCTTGGTTGACAGTATCTAGAATAATTCCTAGAAAATGGATTGAGGTGGACGGGCCAACTGTTTTATCAGGTGCTAGCGGTACCCCAATTTCCTTGCAAAGGTTAACAAACGCCATCAGATCCTGATTACACTTATCTGCTGAATCAGACACAATTAGGAAATCATCGATCACATGAATCATTGCTGTCACAGCCAGTTTGACCTTTGCCACCCACTCTAGAGCCGTACTGAAACACTCAAAAATGGCACATGAACTAGAGCAGCCCATAGGCAAAACAGCATCCATAAAATACTGCCCCCTCCTCCTAAATCCCAACATTGGCCTATCTGCTGGCGAGACTGGTGTGATACGGAAAGCCGATTTGACATCTACTTTAGCCATGTACACAGGTTTTGGCGAATCCTTAATAACATCAATGGCATCCTGAATTGTGGCATAAGTAACAGATGATATATCCTTTGGAATGTAATCATTAACATATGAACCTTCTGGGTGTGACAAATGATGAATCATTCTAAATTCACCTGGGTTCTTAGGGACAACACCCAGTGGGGAGATTCTGTAGTTATGACAAGATGGAGGAACGTCATAAGGCCCAAGCACCCGGCCTAATGACAGCTCTTTCGCTATCTTCTTATCTATGACTTGTGAATATTCATCAGCAGATTTTAAATTGCATACATTGACATCAAACTGGGTTGGCAAGTCAAAACAACCTATTTTAAAACCATGTGAAAACCCATGTACAAGATACTTACATAGGTCGCTGTCATAACCAGTCAACCTTTCATGCAGAACTGCAGGAGAAACCGGGGAGGGCAACTTACTTCCTGACCCAGGGGGATGAACCACTGGCAGCTGGCTGTCTACCTGGGAAAAGTGTTACTTGAGGGTCCTGGTCTACCTGGGGGGCCTGGTCTACGTGGGGGGCCTGGTCTAACTGAGGGGTTTGGTCTAACTGAGGGGTTTGGTCTAACTGAGGGGTTTTGGTCGAGCTGGTGGGCTTGTAACCGGTGGGCTACTGGACTGTGGGCATTTCCTCATGGTTTGAAAGCAACGTACAGCGGGATGGCCACTGCCGCCACACGACTGGCACTTGTGTGCAAAGTAGCAAGAGGCTTTGTCACACCACTCCCCGATTGTAGACAAAGCAGGGACCGACATATGGGACCGGGCCCTACCCTTGCTTGGAAAGGAAGAACTTGCCGGGCGTCTAACTGTCTGGGACGCTTTCAACCATAACTCCCAGTTGATGGAGTCCCAGGACCACCCCCTGAGATAACGCAGGGACCTAAATGCTTCATCATAGGTCTGCCGGTCACCCCCCTCCTCAGCCAGTCCCCGGATTATCTCTGCGTACTTAGGCATTTTAACTGCGAGCGACATGTTGGTTGGGAGCAAGAGGTATACAGACATATACAAAGTAAATGCCTGTGGCCACCGCTCGCAAGTAATGACTGCATGGCTAGCCCTGTTGTAGACACACCAGAAGTCTGGCTATACTCCTGGTGCTGGAGGAGTGTTGGCTTCAACATTATTGACAGGTCAATGTATTCGTCTGCCCAAATCTTTGCCCGGAGCCCATCGGGGATCCGAGCATCAAGAGGAAGGGAGGCGGATGCACATGACTCTATCATTGCCTGAGCGGAGCCAGGCAACAACTCAAATAACTCTGTACCTGGTACGGTGTCAGTGTTTGGCCATGGGGTTGCCCTTGCGTTACCCTGGCAAGACAACGAGGGTGGCACAGTTTCATTCGCGGCCAAGGGACGTGTCACTGCTGGGATAGGACTGCGGCCGGAAGCGGCTGCCATTTGGGCGGTGCTGCCAAAGGCGGCTGATGGGGTCATGTTCTAGTTAGACTTCCTGTCCGTTGCACACGAAGAAAAATGCAGTGTATTTTTGAGAAATGATTTTTTTTACAAAATTCACATGCTGTGACATAAGTGCATTTGAGTAGGGAGATTTTCATGTGTGATTGTAGAAGGTGTTGACTGTAAAATGGTGGATTTCTAGATGATTTGAATAAGCGGAAGGATATTTGGCAGCAATTTGCCTGTGTGACCTGTTTGCGGAGTAATTCTTGCCGGCATTTGTAAATATTGACGGGTGTCACACATACAGGCATTTTACGAGAGCTGGAAGTATGCAATTTTTGTTAAAATCTATCGGCATGTCAATGAGATGATGATAACAGCAGGTGAGAAGTTTAAGACATTTTATAGGTCATGTTTTCTTATAATCAGACAAAACGTTAACATGGTCGCCTATGGGAAAACCAACAGTGGGCTGACCCCTGACACAGACGCCAATGCCGGATCTGGGCGCAGCACTGTTGGGGCCGGACGCAAAGCCTGCACCATCGAGTGTATCTCATGAAGCATCTTTTCCGATGCCGCCACCCGCCGCTCCATGTCCCGCTCCCACGCAGATTGTGGTCCGACTGGCCCAAGTGTGCCATTTACCACTGCCTGCAGATTGGCAGCGCCTTCGAAGTTCTCATGGACCGAACACTGCAACGGAGGCATGCCCAACGCGACGGGCGGTGGCGGGTAGGCGAGCAAGACGGGCGGTGGCGGCGTGCCCCCTGAAACAGGCGGTGGCGGGGCGGCCAACGAGACAGCTGCGGCAGCCGTCCGCGAACATGTCTGCCGAGTCAGAGATGCCCGACGTGCCTATCGACCACGTCCACGTGGAGCACGAGGCATTCTACAAATCAAATAACACAGTAGGCACAATCTCTCAGTAAATATAACAAGAAACGTTATATATAGTGAATCTGATTAATGTAGACAAACACTGTCCGCAACAACTCTATCCACCCCAAACCGGAGCATTTTCAATATACCACAAAGTTACTCTCGACACCAACCAATGTAAATTGTCAGACAAACTGCCAGTATACATACACTGCAATAAGTAGATGGGCAAACTTGTTGAAAACATGCAACATTAGTTCATACACAATATAATAATTGCCTGTGGCTCTCCCACAAAACATGTATAAACATGACAACTGTCTAGCATAAAGTTTACCAGCATAACTGACAAAACCTCGTCCATGTCTTGTCTGTAAGAGTCTACATAGAATTTAGAATAGTTGCCTGTGGCCCTCCCACAAAAACGTGCATAAACACGACAACTGTATAGCATAAAGTCTACTGGCATAACCAACAAAACTTTCATGTCTCATCCGTAAAAGTCTAAACACAATGTAGAATAGTTGCTTGTGGCCTTCATAACTAACAAAAATCCGTCCACTCATTGTGTGTAATAGTCTACACACAATTTAGAATAGTTGCCTGTGGCCCTCCCACAAAACGTGTATAAACACGGCAACTGTATAGCATAAAGTTTACTGGCCTAACAAACAGATATCCTTCCATGATATGCCTGTAAGAGGCAACACATAATTTAGAATAGTTGCCTGTGGCCCTCCCACAAAAACGTGCGTAAACACGACAACTGTATAGCATAAAGTTGACCGGCTAACAAAATTCCTGCCATGTAATGCCTGTAAGAGTCAACACACAATTTAGAATAGTTGCCTGTGGCCCTCCCACAAACGTACATAAACACGACAACTGTATAGCATAAAGTTTACTGGCATAAATAACCAATTCCTTCCATGTCATGCCTGTAATAGTCAACACCAAATTTAGAATAGTTGCCTGTGGCCCTCCCATAAAAACCTGCATAAACACGACAACTGTATAGCATAAAGTTGACCGGCTAACAAGATCCCTGCCATGTCATGCTTGTAAGAGTCAACACACAATTTAGAAAAGTTGCCTTTGGCCCTCCCACAACCGTGTATAAACACGAAAACTGTATAGCATAAAGTTTACCGGCATAACTAACAAATTACGTCCATGTCATGCCTGTAAGAGTCTACACACAATTTAGAAAAATTGCCTGTGGCCCTCCCACAAAAACGTGTATAAACACAACTGTATAGCATAAAATGTACCGGGCATAGCTATAAAATTCCCTCTGCCTGTAAGAGGCTATGCAATTTAGAATAGTAGTATGTGGCCCTCCCACGAAACGTGTATAAATACGACCATTGTGTAACAACGTAAACCAACATGCAGCTAAACAGTCAATAATATGAAAAAAACCGTGAATCCACCAATACAGGCACGTAACTGCATTCAATGTTTACATATTATCGCTCAAAAATAACAAAATTTATCCCCGCGGTTATACCAGAACTATAAGTACCCATTGCGTAAAAACTCAACCGAAAATGTGCATCCGAATGCCATGACAATGCACCACGCCATCCTCGATGTTGGACATTAATATATTTACTCGATGATGCGCCCCGTTAAATTAATCAAATATTGCTCCCACTGCGTGAATGATGGCACCCCGCATACTACGGTAAAACCTATAATTCCCAATGTCTGAGAAATGGACTCCGTCCCTGCGGAAAACAGGCCGAATACTGTTCCTCAGGCGTGTATGCCGCCAGAAAGAAATTCCGTCAGTATCGAAACAAAACGCATCAAGGTACCCATTGATCTGGACAACCCGCTCCACTCCTACTGCGTAACTCGAGTTCCGCCATCTTTGCCGACGAGAAACCTGACACACAACGCGGCGTACGCCCGTACCGAGCAATCTGACAGCAAGACGTTGGATGTCAATCGTAACCATGATTGGGTTCGGGTAAGATCTCCCATCGAGATCATTACCACCCAAGTGGATTACGATGACATCCGCCCGACACGAAACTATCTGCGCCATCATGGTCGACGCCAGGAACGTTTCCAGGGTCGCCCCACAATGACCTAGAAACTGGACATCGCACGGGCGGCCCTGAACTTCGAATCCGGCAAACAGATCAGCCGATTCTACGAACGTACACAGCCGTGAAACATGACTATAACCGATACACAGAACAGAAATCGGGGAACACGCCGATGACAAAATGGGGAACTCGAATCGTGATAATTAAACGCAAATCAAATATAAAACGAAAATACTCAGCTCAATACAGCTGAGAGACGTCGAAATCACCTCGATGCAGCGACGAATCGTAGCTGAACCAACGGACGAGAAGAAACAGATGATCGTGCAAAAACAAGAACCTATACAAACTCGTATCAAATTAGACAAATGTCTACCCCTTTATGCTTTCACAAATGGAGTGCAGAATCAGCTTAGGATTCTCCTGAGGGACGCGCTCCAGTGCGCGCTGATTGGTTGATTTTATTCTCCCCACGGGAGTAATTAACATGTCCTTGCATAAATTAGCCTCCTCTAATGGGAGGCCTCCGTGTGCTGTTGTCTTGCACAAAGTCCAGTATGCAAATCGGCTGTGCCAGATGTGCACACCATCATATGTTGCACTTTGTTTCAAAAGAAGGTGTACTTCAGAAATCATTGTATTTGTAAATGTTTGTTTACATGATGTAGGTATAAATCTGTGCAATATTAGCACCATGAGTGTTGCTTGCAGGAGACATTTGGGTGTCGAGCTACAATCCTCTACATGTGCTACTGAGGGCGATGTATCGCAAGGACTTCCAAGCCTCCATGGACCGCTACACCAAGTAGTGAGTGTAGCAACACTTGATTGGTTCTGTGAGAATATTCTATAAACAAATCAGTTATGATTGATACAAGTTGATGAGAATTGTTTTCTGAAAGTCAATAACAGTTTAGAATTTAGCTTGCTTGGATATCTGAAAAAGCCAATTGTTTTTAAATATGTAAAGTGCATTCACATGTCAGAAAATCATCTATTTATATTCCAAAGGTCTTAAATAAAATGGATTTTGTATTGTAAAATCTTAATTTGAATTTAGAGAGGTGGATTACATGGCTCCTGGGTTGACATGTACCCATCCACTGCTTCAGGAGTAGAGTTTATAGGGAGGTGTAGAGAAGCCTGTGACTGTCTTTCAGCAAACTGTTATACATTAGTGCTGCACTCTGGTTGCAGTGTGAGGCAGCACGGCCTGTACAAGGGCACTGATAGCCCCTGGCCACCCTTCCGTCTGCCTGGCCGCATTCACCCCGCCTATGTCGGCCTACGACGTCTACTTCACTGTCGTACCATGCACAGTCTGCTGTTTACCCTGCTCTACAAGGTACGTCATTTTACCCTACGGTACAAGGTATGTGACTTTACCCTACTATACAAGGTATGCAACTTTACCCAACTGTACAAGGTTTGTGTCTTTACCCTAC
Organism: Paraescarpia echinospica; assembly: GCA_020002185.1. Classification (NCBI taxonomy): domain Eukaryota; kingdom Metazoa; phylum Annelida; class Polychaeta; order Sabellida; family Siboglinidae; genus Paraescarpia; species Paraescarpia echinospica. The sequence continues at coordinate 94,588,453 of CM034531.1, read as the reverse complement.
TGTACAAGGTACATGACTTTACCCTGCTGTACAAGGTATGTCCCTTTGCCCTGCTGTACAAGGTATGCAACTTTACCCTACTGTACAAGGTTTGTGACTTTACCCTACTGTACAAGATATACGACTTTACCCTGCTGTAGTAAGTAGGTGACTTTACCCTGCTCCTCAAGGTATGTGACGTTACCCTGCTGTACAATGTATGTGACTTTATCCTACTGTACAAGGTATGTGACTTTATCCTGCTGTGCAATGTGTATGACTTTACCCTGTTGTACAAAGTATGTGACATTACCCTGCTCTACAGTGTATGCAACTTTACCCTGCTGTACAAGGTATGTAACTTTATCCTACCATACATGGTATTTGACTTTAACCTGCTGTACAAGATGTGTGACTTTATCCTGTTGTACAAGATAGATGTCTTTACCCAGTTGTAGATTTATGTGACTTTATCCTGCTATACAAGATATGTGACTTTACCCTGCCGTACAACTTGCAGATGTTTGTTCATCTTTCAGGCGGTCCATGAGCCCAATGTGAATGTTCTCTTTACGTAGGTTTGTTCATCTTTCAGGCGGTCTATGAGCCCAATGTGAATGTTCTCTTTACGTAGGTTTGTTCATCTTTCAGGCAGTCCATGAGCCCAATGTGAATGTTCTCTTTACGTAGGTTTGTTCATCTTGCAGGCAGTCCATGAGCCCAATGTGAATGTTCTCTTTACGTAGGTTTGTTCATCTTTCAGGCAGTCCATGAGCCCAATGTGAATGTTCTCTTTACGTAGGTTTGTTCATCTTGCAGGCAGTCCATGAGCCCAATGTGAATGTTCTCTTTACGTAGGTTTGTTCATCTTGCAGGTTGTCCATGAGCCCAATGTGAATGTTCTCTTTACGTAGGTTTGTTCATCTTTCAGGCAGTCCATGAGCCCAATGTGAATGTTCTCTTTACGTAGGTTTGTTCATCTTGCAGGCAGTCCATGAGCCCAATGTGAATGTTCTCTTTACGTAGGTTTGTTCATCTTGCAGGTGGTACATGAGCCCAATGTGAGTGTTCTCTTTACGTAGGTTTGTTCATCTTGCAGGTAGTCCATGAGCCCAATGTGAATGTTCTCTTTACGTAGGTTTGTTCATCTTGCAGGTGGTCCATGAGCCCAATGTGAATGTTCTCTTTACGTAGGTTTGTTCATCTTGCAGGCAGTCCATGAGCCCAATGTGAATGTTCTCTTTACGTAGGTTTGTTCATCTTGCAGGTGGTCCATGAGCCCAACGTGAATGTTCTCTTTACGTAGGTTTGTTCATCTTGCAGGTGGTCCATGAGTCCAATGTGAATGTTCTCTTTACGTAGGTTTGTTCATCTTGCAGGTGGTCCATGAGCCCAATGTGAATGTTCTCTTTACGTAGGTTTGTTCATCTTGCAGGCAGTCTATGAGCCCAATGTGAATGTTCTCTTTACGTAGGTTTGTTCATCTTGCAGGTGGTCCATGAGCCCAATGTGAATGTTCTCTTTACGTAGGTTTGTTCATCTTGCAGGCAGTCCATGAGCCCAATGTGAATGTTCTCTTTACGTAGGTTTGTTCATCTTGCAGGTGGTCCATGAGCCCAATGTGAATGTTCTCTTTACGTAGGTTTGTTCATCTTGCAGGCTGTCCATGAGCCCAATGTGAATGTTCTCTTTACGTAGGTTTGTTCATCTTGCAAGCAGTCCATGAGCCCAATGTGAATGTTCTCTTTACGTAGGTTTGTTCATCTTTCAGGCGGTCCATGAGCCCAATGTGAATGTTCTCTTTACGTAGGTTTGTTCATCTTTCAGGCAGTCCATGAGCCCAATGTGAATGTTCTCTTTACGTAGGTTTGTTCATCTTTCAGGCAGTCCATGAGCCCAATGTGAGTGTTCTCTTTACGTAGGTTTGTTCATCTTGCAGGTGGTCCATGAGCCCATTGTGAATGTTCTCTTTACGTAGGTTTGTTCATCTTTCAGGCGGTCTATGAGCCCAATGTGAATGTTCTCTTTACGTAGGTTTGTTCATCTTTCAGGCAGTCCATGAGCCCAATGTGAATGTTCTCTTTACGTAGGTTTGTTCATCTTTCAGGCAGTCCATGAGCCCAATGTGAATGTTCTCTTTACATAGGTTTGTTCATCTTGCAGGCAGTCCATGAGCCCAATGTGAATGTTCTATTTACGTAGGTTTGTTCATCTTTCAGGCAGTCCATGAGCCCAATGTGAATGTTCTCTTTACATAGGTTTGTTCATCTTGCAGGCAGTCCATGAGCCCAATGTGAATGTTCTATTTACGTAGGTTTGTTCATCTTTCAGGCAGTCCATGAGCCCAATGTGAATGTTCTCTTTACGTAGGTTTGTTCATCTTTCAGGCAGTCCATGAGCCCAATGTGAATGTTCTCTTTACGTAGGTTTGTTCATCTTTCAGGCAGTCCATGAGCCCAATGTGAATGTTCTCTTTACATAGGTTTGTTCATCTTGCAGGCAGTCCATGAGCCCAATGTGAATGTTCTCTTTACGTAGGTTTGTTCATCTTTCAGGCGGTCCATGAGCCCATTGTGAATGTTCTCTTTACGTAGGTTTGTTCATCTTTCAGGCGGTCCATGAGCCCAATGTGAATGTTCTCTTTACATAGGTTTGTTCATCTTGCAGGCAGTCCATGAGCCCAATGTGCCAGATGCAGTGGTCTACCTTGCCGTGTACCTGCTGCAGATGGCTATCACTACACCCTCGACCACTGTCGGACATAGGGTAAGTGATGTCACACATACTTAGGTCAAACGTGATGATGATGCTTACAACAGCGAGCATCATTACAGTGGTAATAATGTTTATTACAAGACAAGGTTACATTAAAAACAACATTTATATATGTTTCGTAAGGGTTAGTTACACATGGATGAATTCACACTGCATTCCCAGTAAGGTAATGGATTCCCTGTCCATTTGACATCAACAGTTTTTGGCTGTGGATTATAATCTTAAGTCTTGTTGTTTCTGATTGTCCCATGTAGACAGACGTGTCATCGTCACCGAGAGACCAGCAGTACAGCACTTGGTTCCCCAGCGACTGTGTCTTTGTCAACCTGCGTCACGTCATCAAGAAAGTTGTTGTCACACTGCAGGCCACACCGACTCCACCTAGCAGCAATGTGGCGAACCTGGAGGAGTTGTTTCACCTGGCACCCAGTGCGATGTCAAGTGAGTGGACAGAAAGTAATAATACTTATACAGCACCCGATTAGATGAGATCTCAGTCGCATTACGTAAATACAGTCTTAGCCAAAAATTCTAAGAGGAGTTATAAACCATCTCACATGTATGATGGCATCATTCTACCAGATCATCATTAGTACTGATGGAGGCGCCTTGATAAGATGACAAAATAATTTACAAGTAAACATTTAAATTGATTATACTTGTTGACCCTAAAACCATGACTTTCAGTTTCTGGGTCTGGTGTGTCGGTTGTCGCGGCAATGCTTCCGAGCAGTGTCATCGATGCCATGGAGTCGATGCTGGCCAATGACGGGGCAGTGCCTACAACAAACCCCACCCCCCAGTATGTCAGTCAGGGCGTGTCTGCCGACCTTGACAGTGAACTCAAGGTATGTACCTCTCCAAGGTCTGTTGTGTCAGATGATTATTTCACTTGGAAAGTTTTGCTTATAAGTTATAATATTTATTAAAATGGAAGTATAGCAAAAAGGATGTGTGTCAAAACCTGCCTATGTAAAGATACCTACAGCACCAAGCAGTAGATTGTGAAACAGGTGATATACTCGCCACCTGCACTCTACAGCACCAAGCAGTAGATAGTGAAACAGGTGATATACTCGCCACCTGCACTCCACAGCACCAAGCAGTAGATACTGGAACAGGCGATATACTCTCCACCTGCACTCCACAGCACCAAGCAGTAGATAGTGGAACAGGCGATATACTCTCCACCTGCACTCTACAGCACCAAGCAGTAGATAGTGGAACAGGCGATATACTCTCCACCTGCACTCTACAGCACCAAGCAGTAGATAGTGGAACAGGCGATATACTCTCCACCTGCACTCTACAGCACCAAGCAGTAGATAGTGAAACAAGTGATATACTCGCCACCTGCACTCCACAGCACCAAGCAGTAGATAGTGGAACAGGCGATATACTCTCCACCTGCACTCTACAGCACCAAGCAGTAGATAGTGGAACAGGTGATATACTCACCACCTGCACTCTACAGCACCAAGCAGTAGATAGTGGAACAGGCGATATACTCTCCACCTGCACTCTACAGCACCAAGCAGTAGATAGTGGAACAGGTGATATACTCGCCACCTGCACTCTACAGCACCAAGCAGTAGATAGTGGAACAGGCGATATACTCTCCACCTGCACTCTACAGCACCAAGCAGTAGATAGTGGAACAGGCGATATACTCTCCACCTGCACTCTACAGCACCAAGCAGTAGATAGTGGAACAGGCGATATACTCGCCACCTGCACTCTACAGCACCAAGCAGTAGATAGTGGAACAGGCGATATACTCCCACCTGCACTCTACAGCACCAAGCAGTAGATACTGGAACAGGCGATATACTCTCCACCTGCACTCTACAGCACCAAGCAGTAGATAGTGGAACAGGCGATATACTCTCCACCTGCACTCTACAGCACCAAGCAGTAGATAGTGGAACAGGCGATATACTCGCCACCTGCACTCCACAGCACCAACCAGTAGATAGTGGAACAGGCGATATACTCGCCACCTGCACTCCACAGCACCAAGCAGTAGATAGTGGAACAGGCGATATACTCGTCACCTGCACTCTACAGCACCAAGCAGTAGATAGTGGAACAGGCGATATACTCGCCACCTGCACTCTACAGCACCAAGCAGTAGATAGTGGAACAGGCGATATACTCTCCACCTGCACTCTACAGCACCAAGCAGTAGATAGTGGAACAGGCGATATACTCTCCACCTGCACTCTACAGCACCAAGCAGTAGATAGTGGAACAGGCGATATACTCTCCACCTGCACTCTACAGCACCAAGCAGTAGATAGTGGAACAGGCGATATACTCTCCACCTGCACTCTACAGCACCAAGCAGTAGATAGTGGAACAGGCGATATACTCTCCACCTGCACTCTACAGCACCAAGCAGTAGATAGTGGAACAGGCGATATACTCGCCACCTGCACTCTACAGCACCAAGCAGTAGATAGTGGAACAGGCGATATACTCTCCACCTGCACTCTACAGCACCAAGCAGTAGATAGTGGAACAGGCGATATACTCTCCACCTGCACTCTACAGCACCAAGCAGTAGATAGTGGAACAGGCGATATACTCGCCACCTGCACTCTACAGCACCAAGCAGTAGATACTGGAACAGGCGATATACTCTCCACCTGCACTCTACAGCACCAAGCAGTAGATAGTGGAACAAGCGATATACTCGCCACCTGCACTCCACAGCACCAACCAGTAGATAGTGGAACAGGCGATATACTCGCCACCTGCACTCCACAGCACCAAGCAGTAGATAGTGGAACAGGCGATATACTCGTCACCTGCACTCTACAGCACCAAGCAGTAGATAGTGGAACAGGCGATATACTCGCCACCTGCACTCTACAGCACCAAGCAGTAGATAGTGGAACAGGCGATATACTCGCCACCTGCACTCTACAGCACCAAGCGGTAAATAGTGGAACAGGCGATATACTCTCCATCTGCACTCTACAGCACCAAGCAGTAGATAGTGGAACAGGCGATATACTCTCCACCTGCACTCTACAGCACCAAGCAGTAGATAGTGGAACAGGCGATATACTCTCCACCTGCACTCTACAGCACCAAGCAGTAGATAGTGGAACAGGCGATATACTCTCCACCTGCACTCTACAGCACCAAGCAGTAGATAGTGGAACAGGCGATATACTCTCCACCTGCACTCTACAGCACCAAGCAGTAGATAGTGGAACAGGCGATATACTCGCCACCTGCACTCTACAGCACCAAGCAGTAGATAGTGGAACAGGCGATATACTCGCCACCTGCACTCTACAGCACCAAGCAGTAGATACTGGAACAGGCGATATACTCTCCACCTGCACTCTACAGCACCAAGCAGTAGATAGTGGAACAGGCGATATACTCGCCACCTGCACTCCACAGCACCAACCAGTAGATAGTGGAACAGGCGATATACTCGCCACCTGCACTCCACAGCACCAAGCAGTAGATAGTGGAACAGGCGATATACTCGTCACCTGCACTCTACAGCACCAAGCAGTAGATAGTGGAACAGGCGATATACTCGCCACCTGCACTCTACAGCACCAAGCAGTAGATAGTGGAACAGGTGATATACTCGCCACCTGCACTCTACAGCACCAAGCGGTAAATAGTGGAACAGGCGATATACTCTCCATCTGCACTCTACAGCACCAAGCAGTAGATATTGGAACAGGCGATATACTCTACGACACTCTACAACCATCAGTGTGAGCAGCTTATGCTCAAATTTAGATATCTTTAGAGTTGTACACATGCTGGTGGACCAAGTTGTCACCTGTTGATGATGAGGCCATCACACAATACTGGAGCTTTAGAAGAGGGTTGGTGCGTCTGGCACCAGTTGAGAACAGCCAGAGTTTCATACTTGGTGCATTTGCTAATGTAGGAGTCATTGAGGTCATCGTTGTCAGAGACAGCGGACACCTCGATGATCCAGTAGGCACCGTTGGAGTATTACGCCCCATCTGGTTTCATCCTGTCAGCCACACTCCTCCGTCATTTGGAGGAACCTCTTCATAAGTGTGACGTCTTTCACATGTCGGTTCCTTCTGTTTGTATGCCTGCTACTATTTTTGCTGCCTGAAGAATGTTGCATAGTCTGATATTATTATTTAAGTTTGTGTGTCTGTAAACAATGTCTGTGGACATTATATTTAAGTTTTGTGTGTGTCTGTAGACGATGTCAGTGGACATTATATTTAAGTTTGTTTATGTATAGATGATGTCGGTGAACATTATATTTAAGTGTGTATGTCTATAGACAATATCAGTGGACATTATATTTAAGTTTGTGTATCTATAGACGATGTCAGTGGACATTGACACATCGATGCTGGCCCTGCTGCTAAAGCTGCATGCGAAGATGGCCGGCAAACAGAATTCCTATGTCCCTGTGGGCGTGCGCAGTGGACAGCACGGAGACCAGCCACAGTCTGACTCCCGCATCGGGGATGGGTGCTTCTTTGTAGGTATGTACGAGACACTTCAGTTGATCTAGTCCTTAATTGGTCCTACAGGAACGGAACGTTTTTGTTATGTCGTCATGTGATCTTCGCATTCAGTATTAAATTGTTTTAAACATGCTTGGCAACTAACTGTGTTGCACTCTGTGGTGGCGTAGCAACACATGTGTTCCAGTGCAGCCGAGTCCGTATTTTGTTATGCCACTATCTCAGACAGTTACAGCTGTATACAAATTGCAAAGGTTCAGTTTCATATGTCATAAATTACTCACTTAAATAAATAAATGCGTCCTAGATCTCATATCTATTCAAATTCATACATGTGACACATCAAGTAGCTATTTGCCCACAGGTACCCTGTTGGACAAGATCTGTCGACTGAGTGAAGAGTGCTCGAGGTTTGTGATTGAGACATATCGTCGCAACGTCCCTGAGCGAGTCGAACACGACATGGAGGACCGAGAACTCTCCAACAGGGAGGAAAGGTTGGTTAGTTTTGATAACGGTAAATAATATTAGTAGCATGTATAAATAATTATGTGAGTTTTTGGTATAATATGTGAAAGGCTATAAAGTAGGAGCCACACATTCAGACTGCCGCCAAATACTGTTTTGCTATTGCTGATAAAATATTTTTTATTAATTTAAAATGTACTTATTAATACTACTGCTTGCACAACAAACATAAATGTGGCAAACTATGCCAGTAATCTGTTTATTTTTGATTTAGTTCAATTTAAGTTGTTTTATTTTACATACTCATTTTAAATTTAAAAACAACTTTTGGAAATGTTTTCTTACGTAATTGATTTCATTAAAAATACAAATGCTGTGTCATTTAAAAGTCTAGAAATGTTATTGTAAACATAATGTATGATGACTCTGACAGATTATGCTCAGATTTTGCTTTCTCCTCTGTAATTCAGCACGAGTAGAAACATTTCAAAACAAAACAAATATCAAAAACGTTACATGCACATTTACCTAAATTAAAAACTGTAAATTGTAAATGTAATTTCAGAAGTTGTTATATTTGTGATTGGTTTTCCGAGATAATGTTTTTGTTGTATTTGCCAGACGACGTAAAGTTCGCGAGAGACAACAGAAGTTGATGGCAGAGTTTGCCTCGAAGCAGAAGGAATTCATGGAGAATGTTCTCGTAGATGAGGAGGGTAAGTAACAATAACACATGTATACAGGGCAAAATATAGAACTGGTCAAGGTGCTTTATGTTTAAAATAAATAGAGAAATTAATAAAACATAATTGCCACAAATCATCATCATGTCATTTAAACATTCACAACTTGCAAGGCTTAATGCAAAGTCTACAAATCTTTTATTCTCTTTGTTAATATGATGTTTAAAATAGTGTGTTTAAAGAAATAGTTATAGCAGTCATATCAACAATAAACTATAATAAATAAATAAACGTATGTTGAAAAACTAAAACTATGGCATTTTCAGAGGGTGAGTTTGAGAGTGAGGCTGGGCGAGAGAAGGGAGCAGCAAGTGCCAGGGAGAAGCAGATGTACGACTGCGTCATCTGTAACCAGGCAACCGCATCCACTGATGACCGCCCCCTTGGGCTTGTTGCCCTGCTACAGCCAACCAGCGGTCAGTACTCACCCTGGTGGTTAGTAGTGTATCACCCCAGCAGGGGAGAAAGGTCAGCTAGTCCTTTTTAGGGTTGTGTGTCAGCAGTGGCCAGTGGTAGGGCAGGTATTGGTCAGTGTTTCCTCCTCCTCGGGATATTATGTATTATATTTGTATTATATATATTTAATAAAATTATGTATTTAAATATATGTATTTGACATTGCATTTCCACCCAAAATCGTCTGCAGTCCCTTCCTCTGATGACAGTGAGGGATTCGTCTACAAATTACATATGCTCAAATTCATGGGAAAGTGACTCTCCTCTGTACGCAGACATATCAGGAGATATGTAGACAGTGGTGGATTTTTGTGTGTGAACAGTCTTCGTACATTAATTGCTGCATGGCTGAATGCTTCCAAGAGACGTCGAGATAGTGTTCAGTTGAACAAGTTTGCCAGGGGTGAAGTGTAAAGTGCTCCGAGCAGTCCTAAGGTATGGACACCATGTTATATAATAATGTACCTTTTTAGTCCTTTGGCCGACTTGACCCCTGTTAGACTGAACAGTTGCCTAACACTTTTTATTTTCAAAACTTGATTTTCTATAATTGCAAGTTGTGTTTATTTTGATGTTCATTTAATTATTATAAAATGGTGTGACTGTGGTGTCTGTTGGTTAAAGATGTATTGTCTGTAGAAACCTGTAGGTGACAAACATAGAAAATATATATTCTGTCACCTGTAGGTGACAAACATAGAAAATTAATATTCTGGACAACTATAGAGTGAAATATCCTACACTTTATTGATATCAAATGCATTCTACTGTTCTGTTTACACTTGCCATGCCTTGTGTAGTCATGGTACTGTGTAAATCAGTTGTATCAATACAGACTAATAATTACAGATTCACAATATAGTTGACACCTGAAACAACCAAATGTCAACCATTAGAAGAGTTGACATAGTTCCATTATACACAAGCAAGAAATCTGTATTTGATTGAATCATTCTAGTGTCATCAGCATATAGTAGAACATACATTTTCTACATCATCATCACTAAGGTTGTTGTAAATTTCACCAGTTGCCATGTCAAGTCCGTTATAATTGTGACTACCGGTAACAGTGTTCAAAATGATTCAGGTAAATAGCAAATAACAAAGGACACAAGTTTTCTCCTTGCCATACCTATACATCACTTGAGAAGAAGGCTGACACAGCCTGGCCATGATTTATACATGATTTAGCATTTTTGTACATGTATACAACTTTCAACACAATACCATTAATACCGCATGAAATTATCTTAGACCACAGGGAGGACCGGTCTACTAAATCAAATGCTTTCTTATAATCGATGAAGACACAATAAAGCCTTTTGCGTCGAGACAAATACAATTCAACCAATACCCCTATTTGAACACTGCCTGTTCTTCACCTATTACATTCGCTTTGTTTAGGTATGTGATCAGTCTGGTGTTCTGAATGATCACTAAGGATTAATGAACACTTGTGCAGAATGTCACCCACTTGGCAGGTTTAATTGATCTATTCAGCAATGAGGACACTGCTTAGGCCTCACTCTGGACACTGTCACTCACAGTGTTGTGTATTGTCTTAGTTGGTGCATTGAGCTAATCTACTTGACCATGAATCAGTGGTTGTGTATTACACCCAGCCGTGAAGCTAAGATTCTCTGTCTGCTATTGTTTGATGGAAACTGTGACTAATCTGTAATTGGTCACTGACAACAGACAGCATTAAGCCACTAGACCCCTGTTAAACTGGACAGTTGCCTGTAGGTTTTAAACTGTGTCAAACAGTGAGTCTACCTTTTGCTCTCAAATAATCTGTCCTCTTAATTTTACACATGAAGGCATAATCTGGCATAACTTGATAAATTTTTGTAGCAGCACATTTGTACTTCCAGTCTATCATTGCAACATAACATACATATTACTTACTGTGTGCCACATTTGAATGTTGTGCATGTAATATTTCCATGCAATCCATTTGCATATATAATGTAAAACTTCAACAGCCGTTTTCTTCATTTTCACTTTTTGATCCCTACCATGTTTAATGCTCCATAACTTCGCCAATTTTTGTAGCAGTCATAATTTTTGAAACCGTGTAAAGCACCCTACCCAACCTTTACAAGGATGTAAGAAAACAATGTTACAATTTTTCTGACTTATCACTCATTTGGTCAGCGGGGTCACATATAGACGTATTAGTCCAAAGGACTTCAGGGCCACTTGGCCTATTTTTATAATATATGGTCCCTAATCTTATGTGTTTCTGTGTTGCAGTGTTGGGCCACAGCTGCCACTCAGACACTCCCGGAGAGCTGCCAGTGTCGAGCACCGTGCCCTTTGTCGACACGAACACTCGGGCCAAGGAATTCAACCGCAGGATCAAGCTGCTGCTGGAGCACTTTGACGAGGCGTGTAGACTCTGAATCACTTTGAAGTCTTATGTCATTTAACATCAGAATTAATTTGAATAATGATGATCTCTCGATGTACTATTTATTTTGACGAAGGGCAATTTCCATTAAAATGCTGAAAACACTTTATAAAATCAAATTGTAAGACATTAATTTAAAGCATAAATAAGTTCACGGTTGCAAATATTATGTTCTACACTTCAGAAAACCAATGTTGTTCTACCTTGTACTCCCGTCACTACTTGATACTTTGAACTACACTGACCTGTTCTACCTTGTACTCCCGTCACTACTTGATACTTTGAACTACACTGACCTGTTCTACCTTGTACTCCCGTCACTACTTGATACTTTGAACTACACTGACCTGTTCTACCTTGTACTCCCGTCACTACTTGATACTTTGAACTACACTGACCTGTTCTACCTTGTACTCCCGTCACTACTTAATACTTTGAACTACACTGACCTGTTCTACCTTGTACTCCTGTCACTACTTGATACTTTGAACTACACTGACCTGTTCTACCTTGTACTCCCGTCACTACTTGATACTTTGAACTACACTGACCTGTTCTACCTTGTACTCCCGTCACTACTTGATACTTTGAACTACACTGACCTGTTCTACCTTGTACTCCCGTCACTACTTGATACTTTGAACTACACTGACCTGTTCTACCTTGTACTCCCGTCACTACTTGATACTTTGAACTACACTGACCTGTTCTACCTTGTACTCCCGTCACTACTTGATACTTTGAACTACACTGACCTGTTCTACCTTGTACTCCCGTCACTACTTGATACTTTGAACTACACTGACCTGTTCTACCTTGTACTCCCGTCACTACTTGATACTTTGAACTACACTGACCTGTTCTACCTTGTACTCCCGTCACTACTTGATACTTTGAACTACACTGACCTGTTCTACCTTGTACCCCGTCACTACTTGATACTTTGAACTACACTGACCTGTTCTACCTTGTACTCCTGTCACTACTTGATACTTTGAACTACACTGACCTGTTCTACCTTGTACTCCTGTCACTACTTGATACTTTGAACTACACTGACCTGTTCTACCTTGTACTCCCGTCACTACTTGATACTTTGAACTACACTGACCTGTTCTACCTTGTACTCCTGTCACTACTTGATACTTTGAACTACACTGACCTGTTCTACCTTGTACTCCCGTCACTACTTGATACTTTGAACTACACTGACCTGTTCTACCTTGTACTCCCGTCACTACTTGATACTTTGAACTACACTGACCTGTTCTACCTTGTACCCCCGTCACTACTTGATACTTTGAACTTCACTGACCTGTTCTACCTTGTACCCCCGTCACTACTTGATACTTTGAACTACACTGACCTGTTCTACCTTGTACTCCTGTCACTACTTGATACTTTGAACTACACTGACCTGTTCTACCTTGTACTCCTGTCACTACTTGATACTTTGAACTACACTGACCTGTTCTACCTTGTACTCCTGTCATTACTTGATACTTTGAACTACACTGACCTGTTCTACCTTGTACTCCCGTCACTACTTGATACTTTGAACTACACTGACCTGTCGATGACCATGAAATGTAATTTTCTTTTAAGCTGCAACCATCAAAATCACATACACACAGATACTCACAGATACACACAGATACACACAGATACACACAGATACTCACAGATACTCACAGATACACACATACTGACAGGGTTTTTATCATAATATGATTGATTGATTCCTCATAATTTGAAATATGATTGGAAAATAAGCAGTGTTTTGTGGAAAATATTCCTCATAATTTGAAATGTGATTGGAAAGTAAGCAGTGTTTGGGGGAAAATACCATTGCATGACATGTGAAACAACAGCTAACCACATCTACCATGAAGCCAATTTTTATTACATTTTATTTTACAATGTATGTTGATACTAACTTTATCAGTTGACTTGTTCTCCCATGAATCAGGCTTAATGATCAAATCCATCATGTATGAAAAGTTTAAGTAATATGTGGTTCGTTTAATAGAAGCGTTTGTTAAAGTCGTTGAAAAAGGATTTGATTTTTATCATGACATTAGGTAACTTGTAAAAGTATGACTTGTCTTATTCTGTGGTGTACAAAGCAAGACAACATTAAAATATTTCTGTTAAATTTTGAACAAACCTGATTAAAAACAATTTAACAGTTTTCCAGCGAAATCACCTAACAAACATGTGTACGTGAGCCAGCATATCATAGTGGATATTAGATACGTAAAAAAAATTCAAAACGAATCTGAAAGGTGAAGATCAAATAAATTGAACTGAGGAGGGCCCTTTAAATAATGACATGTTAATTGGTTGGAATTTTGCCAATTTACCCGAAGAAACAACATCCACACTATGACATACTGTGGATGTTGTTTCTACGTTGCGTATTGTTTCAGAACTCGTGCCTGTTGTCGGTGAACATTGGCTGGGAGGGCGGCGTCCACCTGCAGACTTGTGGTCACTATGTCCACCTCGACTGTCACCGGTCATACCTCGAGTCTCTCAAGGTCTCCACATTCTCCTTCTTAAAGTTGCATTCTCAGATCGTCCATCTTTTAAATACAAATTTCTAGTCCATTAACTTGCCCCGTATACTATATGTTATATTCCTCAACTCCACGTAAACTTTGTTGATATAATATGTAATTTTAATATCACATGCCTGAAAGATGAACAATTATATGTGTGTGTCATATGTTTGTTATTCTGCTGGCCAGACTTGGCAACTGGTAATTTTGCAAAACCATGATTTATTTAATAATATATTAAATGCTGAAGTGATACATATTGTTGCAGGTATAATAAAAAAGTTATTATTATTCATGTTCTACGTACACTTTCTTAAAAACAGTAACAAATTGTAGTATGTAATGTAACTTTGAAGTGATAATAAAATTAGCATTAACCTGATTTCCCTGATTACCGTTATCAATGGTTGACAGCGACCAGTGATTCAAGTTATATTGTTTCTGTTATAACCTTGTATACCCATATCTACTGGTAACAGCCTTGGCTCTGCTGCCAACCAGGAATTGTAAAGTTTGTATACGCTTTGTGTTTCATTTATTTTCCGTATTATACAATTCCAAAATAAACCTACCTACTTACCTACCTGAATATTAATAATATAATAAGTATATTTATATAGCACCATAAATCTGTGTTGTTACTGGTGTTGGTTGGTTACAGACGCCTGGCCACCAGCACAGTCTGCAGGTGAACAAGGGAGACTTCTGGTGTCCATTGTGTCGTAGACTGGCCAACTCAGCCCTGCCCATCCTGCCTGACCCGAGTCCAGCCAGCAGTGCCTCTCTCACACAGTCACACGCTGACATGGTCCAGTATATCGCCTCAACAATGGCTACACGGCCCGTCACACCAGTGAGTGGAGCTGTTATACAGGGAGAGAAGGGGAGAGGGAGGGAATGGGAGAGGGAGAGAGTCTATGAGAGAGAGCATGAAAAAGAGGGGGTAAGGGGGAGAGACACAATGAGAGAGAGGGGGGGCTGTGGTGCAGGGGCACAGAGAGAAAGAGGGAGAGAGAGAGGGGGTCAGGGGTGGAGAATTAGACAGGTGGAGAGAGGGAGATGATGTGACAGTGAGGTGGAAGAGCAAGGTAAAGTAGGAGACATGGAGAGATGGAGAGAGGGATGGGGAGACTAGGTATGTGTGACGTGGATGGGTTGGTGGGTGAGTGGATGAGTTGGTGGGTGTGTGGATGGGTTGGTGGGTGAGTGGATGGGTTGGTGGGTGTGTGGATGGGTTGGTGGGTGTGTGGATGGGTTGGTGGGTGAGTGGAAGGGTTGGTGGGTGTGTGGATGTGTTGGTGGGTGTGTGGATGGGTTGGTGGGTGTGTGGATGGGTTGGTGGGTGAGTGGATGGGTGAGTGGATGGGTTGGTGGGTGTGTGGATGGGTTGGTGGGTGAGTGGAAGGGTTGGTGGGTGTGTGGATGGGTTGGTGGGTGTGTGGATGGGTTGGTGGGTGTGTGGATGGGTTGGTGGGTGAGTGGAAGGGTTGGTGGGTGTGTGGATGTGTTGGTGGGTGTGTGGATGGGTTGGTGGGTGTGTGGATGGGTTGGTGGGTGTGTGGATAGGTTGGTGGGTGTGTGGATAGGTTGGTGGGTATGTGTATGGGTTGGTGGGTGAGTGGATGGGTTGGTGCGTGAGTGGATGGGTTGGTGAGTGAGTGGATGGGTTGGTGAGTGAGTGGATGGGTTGGTGGGTGTGTGGATGGGTTGGTGGGTGAGTGGAAGGGTTGGTGGGTGAGTGGATGGGTTGGTGGGTGTGTGGATGGGTTGGTGGGTGAGTGGATGGGTTGGTGGGTGAGTGGATGGGTTGGTGAGTGAGTGGATGGGTTGGTGAGTGAGTGGATGGGTTGGTGGGTGCGTGGATGGGTTGGTGGGTGTGTGGATGGGTTGGTGGGTGGGTGGATGTGGTGTGGTGTGTGTGTATTGTACTGCCTATGCTCGTTCAAGTAATGTGATGTTCCTCCCCCAAGTCCACTCACCACGGCTGCCCATGTTCCAGGGCACATCTTCCCTCACCCAGGCTATGGGTGGAGTGATGGAGTTCCTCACAAACACAACATATCCTCGCTACAAGACCATATCTAAGTCACACACGGCGGAAGGAGTTCTTCTCTTTGTCTGCTCAGTTCTCAGGTACTCTGTTGTTAAAGTGAAAATGAAAGTGAAATAATGTCTGAAAATAATCGTTTTTCGAAAGCGAAATCATAATACAAAATTGGCATTAATTAAACTAATATGTTCATTTTATAAGTTGAAGTACAGAATGATGGCAGTAGCGGGACTGGAAGATATTTAAAGAAGATATATTTGCTTAAATTATATTTTTGAAACTAACTGGAACACGCAGTGAAGTCTTGTTATAGGAAGCCCTGCTGTAAGGGACATCTGCTTAAAAGGAACAACTTTGAAATTCAGTATTATGTGCCCAGGAATATATGGAACATTTGGGACAAGGACCAAGTGCTAACACATGTAGTCCACTGTACCACCGTATTGTTGAGAATGAATAAGGTTTTTTAACATATCAATGTGAAGCGTTTATAGACGTTATTTTAGAAAGTGAAACTATTTTTGATGTTTTAGGACCAACCTAGAGTTAGAGTTGTTACAGCGGACAGATTGCAGCCCCTGTCTTCCTGTAGTGTCCTCCCTGGTCGGGAAGAAATCATGCATTGGTAAGTAGACACCTGATTTGCTTGTTTTGTGTTTGATCTAATTTTTTTTAAATAACAACATGGGTTTTGTAATATTTATTATTATTGTCGTTTGTGTTTATTTGAATTTGGTAATATTTGATGTACTTTTCACCTGTGGCCCAATATTTTATTTTATTTGTACAATAAGACATCCGCAATAAAGACAAACCAGAGCTTTGTTTTCTGTTAATCTGCTCCTGGAGCACAACTGTGGTGGCATTACGGCTGTTTTTGTTAATCTGCTTGCACCTGGAGCACAACTGTGGTGGCATTACGGCTGTTTTCTGTTAATCTGCTTGCACCTGGAGCACAACTGTGGTGGCATTACGGCTGTTTTCTGTTAATCTGCTTGCACCTGGAGCACAACTGTGGTGGCATTACGGCTGTTTTCTGTTAATCTGCTTGCACCTGGAGCACAACTGTGGTGGCATTACGGCTGTTTTCTGTTAATCTGCTTGCACCTGGAGCACAACTGTGGTGGCATTACGGCTGTTTTCTGTTAATCTGCTTGCACCTGGAGCACAACTGTGATGGCATTACGGTTGTTTGCAGTGCCACTATTGAATGTGCTGTCAATGCACAGTAAGATTCTGACAACGACGCCTTACACAGAACTCTGGAGCTACATCACGGGTGTCGGTAGGAATGCTGTAGGAAAATCTACCAGGTATTTTTATTATTAAATGTTTTTATTGTGCCATATTTTCAGATAAAGCACCTGCTCAAAGCTGCTAACAATAATACATATATAAAGGACATTAATTAATGTTAAATTTAAATTAACTGTTTCAGTGCCAGACAAAATTGCGATGACGTACAAGAAGTTCTAAGCGAATTTAAAAAAATTGCACATTGTTCTAAACTAGTATTTTTATGCCTTTATTGTACAAATTTCACTAACTAAACTATACATTTCCTGAAAGGGTAGACAATTTTCTATTTAACTCACATACATAATAATCACTTGACATTGGCATCATGGAAAAATTATATTTCATTCACTTTCTTCTAAAGAAATCTTTGGTAAAACTGAAAACGTACGGAGTGAAGTAATTTGCTCACTTCGCAAGGAATTGTTTGACATTCGTGAATGGTTTTGTTTCACTGTTTAGTGTTGCTGTTTACCACGAGGAGGTGCCACTGTTGCTGAAGGATGTTTCTGGGCTCCTCATACAGCTTATCCTCACAATGCCTGCCACATTGCAGCGAGGTACACGGGCTGATTTATCTCCCCTGACTCATCATTAATAATTACGTTGTTAACTAAAATTGGATGGAAACACATTGAGTTAAGTGGATAAAACACAATTCATTGTCCATAAAATTTGTAACGATTGCAATTAACACCCGTCGTCTGCTTCCGAACAAATCATTATTTTGTTAATTAATTTTACGCAATTTCATCTTTCTATTGAAAATGCTGACTGGAAAAATTATATTAAACATTGCATGGGATGCCTATAGTCCAATAAAAACAGCTATAAATATTACATAAAACATTGAGAATGCTAGCTCATGCAATAGTGAGTTGAACAGAAGTCTTAAAATTATTGTTTTATTATTGAAGACAAAGAAAGATAGTATTTAGATTACCACTATGGGTATATTATATATATTGTTCCTGTTGTGAACATTCCCACTCAACCCCAGCATTCCGTGTCATTCTTTCAGAAACCTACGAGTGTATATTGAAGGTGTTGTACAACGTTGTCTACATGCAAGCTCTCACTGTGATGTCATGCACGTTCTCAGAGGAAGAGAGGATCGCATGGTCGTCTCGCTCTAAGGATGTCAGTGTTTCAATCTTTAACAAGATTTAACAAATGAGTTTAACGGTGCATTTATCAACAGGCTGTTAAACATTTGGACAGATAATGTCACATGTGCACATGGTATATTACTATAAAAGTAAATTCTTGTTGGTCAGTAACAATATTTGTATAATTATTTAACAAGATTTAACAAATGAGTTTAACGGTGCATTTATCAACAGGCTGTTAAACATTTGGACAGATAATGTCGCATGTGCACATGGTATATTACTATAAAAGTAAATTCTTGTTGGTCAGTAACAATATTTGTATAATTATTTAACAAGATTTAACAAATGAGTTTAACGGTGCATTTATCAACAGGCTGTTAAACATTTGGACAGATAATGTCACATGTGCACATGGTATATTACTATAAAAGTAAATTCTTGTTGATCAGTAACAATATTTGTATAATTATAGGACGGTATCAAGGAAGTTATCCTGCAACGGTGCATGAACAAATTTGAGTCTGGTGCTAGGACTTAGAGTATGTGACCAAGTCTGAACGTGGTCAGAGAATGTGAAGTTCATGAACAAATCTTAGTCTTGTCCGAGAATGTGGAGTTCATGAACAAGTCTTAGTTTGGTGTGAGAATGTCAAGTTGATGAACAAGTTTTAGTTTGGTGTGAGAATGTCAAGTTGATGAACAAGTTTTAGCTTGGTGTGAGAATGTCAAGTTGATGAACAAGTTTTAGCTTGGTGTGAGAATGTCAAGTTGATGAACAAGTTTTAGCTTGGTGTGAGAATGTCAAGTTGATGAACAAGTTTTAGCTTGGTGTGAGAATGTCAAGTTGATGAACAAGTTTTAGCTTGGTGTGAGAATGTCAAGTTGATGAACAAGTTTTAGCTTGGTGTGAGAATGTCAAGTTGATGAACAAGTTTTAGCTTGGTGTGAGAATGTCAAGTTGATGAACAAGGTTGAGCCTTGTATGAGAATGTGGGGATGATGAAGAAAGTCTGGTGTGAAAATGTGGAGTTGACAGAGCATGACATGTTGCAGGTGTCGTTCACAAGTCTGGAGGGTCTGCTCCACCACGTCATTGACAACCTGACCAGCTGTGGGCTCTACCAGGAGCTGGTGTCACAGGACAGACCCATGGCTGCGGTGAGCTCCAAAACACGTCTTGTCACAGATGAAATACGCATGCACACACATACACACACACACACAGACACACACACACACACACACACACCACACACACACACACACACGCCACACACACACCACACACACACACACACACACACACATAGGATATCTTTCAACACACAACAAATTGTTGGACTTTCAATGAGCGTTTCTCAAATGGGGTGGGTTGCCAAGGGGGGTCACAAGACATCTGCCAATGTCAGTCTATAGAAGGGGATTGTAGGCTGTCACACTTCGCAGGTCATCCCGTAGCCATAGGTCATAATATAATGTAAGACCTGTACATATATCATAATAAAACGGGAGTATATTCAAGTTCCTCTTCAACAATCAGAGAAAACATATCCCAGAAACTCACTAGCTGTCCCCAGTGTATAGCACCACTGTCGCACAATGGTCGCCTGGGTACAGAAAACCCGCCCCCAAACGATCACTTGTCAGTTATAAAATGACGCCTTGTTTCAGCCGTTTGGGGCAGGGCTTCCGTAATCCTGCCTTGTCGCGTTGTGACGACTTGGACAACATTATTGTGGAATTTGTTGGGTTTTATTGAGATATGCCAATGACTGATACTGGGAAGTTTGGTTAAGGTACCAGCGCTGCTCAAAGTGTTACTAATGAATAATAATTGTAATATATTGTTATTTGTGTTTAGACACCAAATTGTGATGCCTGCCCTTCGCAGCTGTTGGGGCAGCCGCCCGCCACTTGCATGTTTAGTATCGTGAGTGCATAATAATGTGCTCATACGAGAAGCGTTTACTATTCAATTTTGGACAACATTTATGTTGTATACACTGATAGCGATATGTACTAATCTACTATACATACTAGAGATTTGTGGTTGTATATCACTCATAAGGCTCAATTGAGGTTTGTTATTGTGTGTCCACACACTCGCTACCAGTGTGTCACCGAAATGTTGTCCTCTGTAATAGTTATTTTATTATGTTACGATAATGACATTATTCATCAAGTGAGCGAAAAGTATCAAACATGGCTGAAAAGTGGTCGATGGAACATATTTTTCCAATACATTGACCTTATTTGTGCCAACTGTAGAGCTTACGGTGATTGTTTCACTTCTAAGCTTAGCCTTATTATTGGAGTATGTCACCTATGATGGATCTTATGGCCATCTTGGACTTAAGGAAACTCATTTGGAAAGCGCTCTTAACTTTTCAGAATGAGCTGTTTCTCTTAGTGACATAATCCACTATAGATTGTTATGATACAAGCGACGATAGTCTTTTATGCAACTATATATAACACGTTCGTTGGTGGTTCTTCGCTGCCTGTTTTGGGCGATGTTGGTTTAGCAATATACGTGAAAACAAAAACTGTGGCTACAAAAAAGGAAAGGTGGCTTGAAATGTTAAATGCGTTCCGAGGACTATTGATGAGTACGATTGTGTAGCCTTTCTCTTAATAATTAACGTTAATTCTTTGTTTTTTTTCTCGCTCCGTTCGTAGAAGAAACACTACGTGTTACTTCTGATTTTCTTTCCGCATACAGCTCTACATGTTCATCCTGAGCAAGAAACGAGGTTATGACCAGTCATACATCAGATTCGGCTTCACAAGCAACCATCAAAAGGGTATAACAAAGCCTCAGTGTGTTATCTGCATGTCAATTCTGTCAGCAGAATCGACGAAACCAAGTAATCTGGAAAGGTACATGAAAACACACCATTCTGAACTGGCGAACAAAAACATTGCATCCTTCAAGATGAAATAAGAGAACGTAAAGCGGTTAAGGCTGGACGCCTCTAGTGGTTTCCACATCACCAACCAGTCGGCACTGAAAGCAAGGCATGAGGTTTATCTTCTTCTTGAGCAGGAAAACAAATCACACACCGTAGCAGAACTTGTCAATACTACTGCCAAAATGATGGTTTGCAACATGCGTGGCGATTGAGAAGCTGGGTTGTTGGAGCAGGTCCTACTGAGTAATTCCACAGTAAACAGATGCATCACGGATATGGCTGAGGATATCAAGGAGCAGGTTATCGGGGAGACCAGAAGCATGGAGGCTTCAACTCGACGAGAACATTACCTCTGTTGAACAATTGATTGCGTTCGTTTGATATCCGCATGAGAATGTCATGAAAGAGGAGTTTTTATTTTGCGTACCCCTTGAGGGGCACACCTGTGCAGCCGACATTTTTCGGAAGGTGCAAGATTTTGGTAATCAACATGAATTGCCAGGAATGATGGGTGCCACTTCGGGATTTCAAGTCTTAGTGCATTGCCCCAAACATCACTGGTCTGCACCAAGAACTTTACCTGATAATATCAAGGCAGTTTTGGACACAACGAACTACATTAAGGCGAATGCCTTAAGATCGCATCAGTTTAGTCTGCTGTGCCAGAATATGGGGGCTGAATATGAAATGCTTCTCCTCCATACGGCAGTGCGCTGGCTTTCTAGAGGCAAAATTTTTGACCGCATTTTTGCGCTCTGAGCTGAGGTAGCTCAATTCCTGGAAGAGCAGAAGAAGATGGAGTCGCTTCCAAATTTCAAGAGTGCGATGTGGCTACTGAAGTTAGTGTATAGTGTACGTCACTGCAGGGACGAGAGATGACCATCATCGAGCAACAGAGAAAATTCATGCTTTCAAGGACAAACTTGATCTTTGGATCACGAAAGTGGAGATGTCCCGTTTAGCTGCCTTCCCTACATTGGCACAGTTTGCAGAAGAGTCCGAGCTGGATGTCAGCGAGATGAAGAACACGATTTGTGTACACTTGCTCAAACTCCAAATGGAACTGGACCGATACTTTCCAGAGGTCCCCAGGTTCGAAGACTCATTTGTGACCCATCTTAACGAAATGAGTCGGATGTCGGCAAATCTGATTTTCCGTAAATGCCGTTTATGTGAACAAATCGCGAATCCATCGATTTTGAGATTTCCCCTAAAAATTATTCTTTGGTATTCGTTTTATCAATTGCTTCTCTAGCTACCCACTAATTAACTCTGTTTTGTGTATTTTAAAGCGATTTTTGTAGAGCTGTGCGAAGTTGTCTGCTCGATTTCCTTAAAATAACGCCAAAAATGCCAGTAATTGCGTGCGTTCGCAACTGCTAATTTTCGGACACTCCTAACTTATGGGATATCACCACGAAGCTTGAAAACGTCATCTTCCCATATATGGGAATACATATGCTAATAACTACATTCTGTGACCTCCAGAGAGCTTGGAAGATGGTAATTAAGGTACATTTCATGAAACATAACAAATAAGTTGCATCAACTTTGACAGCCGTTTTCTGGGTTTGAAGGTTTCTACCCCACATGTGTTTGTTAAACCATAACTTCAGTTAGAATTAAGATATGATGACTTACATGATACACCATGTGAAAGCAGAGATTCTGCTCTTTCCGACGCTACTAATAACTCAATATAAAAAATGTCTGACATGCGACTCATTTTGTTAAGATGGGTCCAAGAAGAGCCCCTGGAGTTCCGCCGTTATGAAGAAGCCAAAATGCTGCACGAATCTATGAATCTGATCGAATTTTGGCTTAAGATGAGGGACAAATATCTGGAAATGTGCAAAGTAGCAATGCAAGTCCTAGCGATGTTCCCAACTAGCTGCCTCTGTGAACTTGCATTCTCAGGATTAGTAGTGATCAAAACCAAAGCGAGAAACAGGTTGGTTGACGTCGAGAGTGAGCTGCGATGCTCGCCGAGTAAGACCAAACCCTGTATTGACAAGTTGTGTAACAATGAAATAACAATGGCGTCAATTCTTGCGTATGTTTTCCACTGTGTGAATGGTAGAGGGTCACAGTGACTAAAGACCACGACGAGGGGGTCGTTGGGTAAATCCGGTTGAGAAACGCTGATCTATGCCTATGGTTTTTGATTTAGAAAGCCAAACCTGTTGAGTCATGTCACCATGTGCTGCGTGTTGTAGATCTGCCAGAGTGTGTGGTCGCCCCAGAGTGTTGAGACGAGTGTGCAGGAGTTCTGTCTTCCATTCCTGCGTCTAGCTGTCCTCCTACACCAACACATGTACAACCTCGACCCGCCTCAACTCACCACACCGGTAAGGTCATACAAATGACATATATAAAATGTCCTCATATGCGTATGTGTGGACCGCTGCATGGATTTTCTGCCTATTGGTAAACATTCACTGTATCAGTTTTGCATCGTTAGCGGGTAGCATCTACCAGGTACTAAAAATGCTTTTTACATACTAAATAAAAGATTTTTTAATAAAAACTATCATATGTTTAATGGTGCATTTTTTCAAATGTTGTCACATAAACACAGTTATTTAACACCTGTTCCACTGATCATTAATGGTTGAGTTACAACAAAAATTCAAATTTAATTCTTATATTTTGCAGAACGCGGCAGAAGAATTCCGCATACTCAGTCGACATTTGCACCTGGTGAGAAGTGAGGATGCCCCAGCACCAAGTTCACCCTCTCTGTCACCCCCTGTGTGTAGACCCATGAAGGGGTTCCAGAGTGCGGCGGGCTTGCACTGGTTCTGTGATGACCCCCGTGCTCTCGTACAACTCTGGTGCACTCAGTTCGCTCAGAGTGTTGATCAGCATCCTGCGTCATCGAGGGTAGGTTTACTCACCTTCCGTTATTACTTAAAGTTGCTTCTTCAGCTGTTTTAGCCCATCACGAATCCGTTCTTTGATGTTCATATGACGTGTGAATAGTTTAAATGATGTCCACATTCGGTTTAATAAAAAAGTGTATACATTTTTAAATGGTCAAAAGAGTTGACTTTGGCCGTTAAATCTGGTAAGTTGCCAAAGCTAACTGGCACGCCGAGATATAACCTTCAACCCACTCAATTTGCTGTCACAACATCTTTGAGAGAGCAAAGAAACTATAAAGTGTACTGATTCCTTTTCTGAGTAAATATTATCAGCCATCTTAACAATGTTGTATTTTATGCACCTCTGAGCAGAATTTCTTCCATATTCTGGATATACAACACTTTATAAATACAAGTTATTGTTATGAAACATGCAAGAGACATTGACGTAAAGTGTATTTATTCTGCAGTTGCTGCTGACGACTTGTCCCACGTGGAAGACACCCCGACTGCTTCAGTTGCCCCACATGTTTGACGAGATCTTCCAGTTCTACAGACAGCGTCAGTGTGACACGTGTCACTCCCAGCCCAAGGATCCCAGTCTCTGTCTCGTCTGTGGACAACTTGTCTGCTTCAAGGAGCGCTGTTGTCAACAACAGAATGTCTTTGAGTGTGTCCAGGTGAGTGTGCTTACTGTGCTACGGTGATATCTAACTGTAACACAGCAACCGTGTGTGTGTGTGTGTGTGTGCGTGCGCGCGTGCGTTTGTGTGTTTGTGTATGTGTGAGTGTTGGTGCATGATATGCATGCATGGTGTGTGTGTGCGCGGGCGCGTGTGCATGTGTCGTGTGCATGTGGGAGTGGTGTGGTGTGTTTGTTTGTGTGTGTGTGTGCATACATACGTGGGTGCATGCATGTGATGTTGGTGCATGATATGCATGTGTGGTGTGTGTGTACGTGTGGTGTATTTGTATGTGTGTGTGTGTGTGTGCATGCTTTGGTGGGTGTGTGAGTGTGCGTGTGGTGTGCATGTGTTGGTGGGTGTGGTGTGTGTGTCGCATGTGTCGCATATGTGTGGTTTGCATATGTGTGCGTGGTGTGGTGTGTGTGATGCATGGATGGTGTGCGTGCATGCGTGCATGTGTGCATGGTGTGTGTGTGTGTGTGTCTGTTTATGTTACGCTACTCCTCCTATACTGCATTTCGGGGGTTCGTTTACGACTCAAAGGAAAGATCCATAATAATACACGTCATCAAATACAAAGATAGTTACCCAGCATGTAGAATTATTTACCTACATGTTTGTTGCACATCCGATTTGCATTCTACCTGTCTGAGAAAGATGGAAAAGTGGATGAATTAAGGGTGTCACTGTGGCTTCTAGTTCGCTTTACCAGGAAGTATTGAATTAGCGTGCCATAACTGGTGACATGAGAGATTAACTGGTCAGAGGAAACAAGTTTAAAATCAAAACATTTGTAATGATGATAACTGATGTTCTTGGTTTGTTGCTTGATGAATGGGTTTAAGCTAGTTACTATAGTAGTTAGACATAGTTTCTTTCAGCAGGAAACTAGAAATATTCGGAAATAAACAGTTTCTCGATGAGGTAAATTATGTGTAGGTAATAAATGTTGTTTTCCTGTTTCAGCATTCGATTGACTGTGGTGGAGGCACAGGTATGTTCATCATTGTCAACTCTTCACTCATCGTTGTCATCCGAGGACCACGGGCGACCATCTGGGGGTCTGTGTACCTGGATGAACACGGGGAAGAGGATCGTGATCTGAAGTGAGTCTCACACTACCTCTAACTGATGGCTCCACTTCATCATCTTCAGTCATACTAATCTAACTCTAATTGAACAAGCATATGTATTTTAATGTTTTTTTCCTAGACCCTTTGCATCTCGAGCACCTACAGGGGTTCATGTAGGACCCATTGGAATAATAGTAACACCGTTATTTTTTGAAATTCCCATTTGTTAAAGGTTTTTAATGGTTTTAGGATTCATACCAGACATTAGACGAATGTAAATTGATTGTTCATAATGTAAATTGATTGTTTGTAACGTTACGCGATGAGCATCGATTAGATGGGAAATTTTCATGTAACTTTTTTCAAACTTACATCATAGCAAACGTAATTTACAAACACTGGGAAACCATCGTCTGTGTGTGTGGCGCCATCCGGAGCATTGGCATTTTAACTAGTAATAATAATACAGCATTTGTATAGAATTAAATTCCACTTATTTGGATCAGTGCATTGTAATCCCCCTTCCTGGCCTGCACTGTTTTATATAGCTATGGATACAGCTGTATTAGGAACCTCGGATGTTAGGAACAGTTTCACCATGATATTAGATATATACTTTCACATAAAGCTTACATATCATACTATTACAAATCCGGATTGTAGGCTGTCGAAAAACAGCAACAACAACAACTAGTCACTAAACTTTTTACACGGACAGATATTTTATAATTATTTATCTTATATATTTTTTTTTATTATCTCAGTACACTCGAGTTGGTGACATGGCAGGCTCCGTACGACATACCCCTACAAGATGCATTTTTAGATGTACCCTGTTCATGATTTTATGTCTGCAGATCACTTTTAGGTTTTTAAATGATCCCAATTTAAAAAAGTTTGAGAGTTTCCAGAGCAACACAAACGAGACCTATGTCAACGCCAAAGCTAGACAAGACATCCATTCTGTAACGTCCTACTACATTTACAGTCCCATATGGAAAACCATAGCCCAATTGAAATGTCTCAAATCCAGCACCTCCACTGGATTACTGATCACTCCTCTACCGTACAAACCCAGGACAACAACAACATTCTCCATACTTCTATGCATCATGCTATCAGGAGATGTTCAACTAAACCCAGGCCCCTCCAAATGTCACTCATGTAAGAAATCACTAAAGTCTAATGCACTCATCCTAACTTGTAATGATTGTAATAAATCAACACACATCAAATGTACCAGGATATCCAGACAAGAATTTAACAACACTTACAGAAACCTAAATGTACCATGGCACTGTTCAAATTACTCAGCACCCTGTGGCATTTGCCATGGGGATGTCCTAAATGACCATAAAGCAATTCAGTGCGACTACTGCCTAAACTGGATCCACACACAATGCTGTGCAATAGATGACAATGAATACAAACGATTAATAAATTCCTCATGTTCGTGGGCCTGCCCCGAATGCAACAACTTCAACTTCACAAATTCTTTCTTCAGAGATACAGAAATCCCAACGGCAAATCCCTTTTATCCTCTGGACAGTAACAGTCGTAACCTAAACGAAACCACCAACAACAATACAACTAATAGCAAGAAAGCATATAGACCGAAAAAGAGACCAAACTTCAGATGCATCCTCATAAACTGCCAAAGCGTTAAAAAGAAAGCCTCAGACATCGAAGCACTAAACAATCTACACAACCCAGACATCATCTGTGGCACTGAATCATGGTTAGATCCCTCAATAAAAAATGGAGAAATATTCCCAAGCAACTTTAACGTCTTTAGAAAGTACAGAGAAACAGACACTACTGGAGGAGGGTATTTCAAATATCAAAAGATGACCTCATCACAAGCCACCTACCAGACCTAGACACTAACAGTGAGAGCATTTGGACTGAAACCCAGATAACAGGAATGAAATCAATAATCATGTGTACCCATCGTGCCCCAAATGACTCTCATGGAACTCAAATCGAAGAACTAGACCTAGCCCTTTCTAAATTAGGTAACAAGATCAACACACATAATGTCATCATTACTGGCGATTTCAACCTCCCTAACATCAATTGGGAAATTCACCAAGTCACACCTAACAATGGTTACAGTACAACTGCTGCCAATAACTGCTGAAATTGGAATGTTGTTGAAGTCATCGCCAGTGAAATCTTGTGAACTTGATCCCATTCCGACATGGCTTCTTAGAGACTGTGCGCACGATGTTGTACCTGTGCTCATGACAATTGTTAACCTGTCTCTGAGAACGGGGGTAATGCCTTCACACTTGAAGGAAGCGCACATCAGGCCAGTACTCAAGAAACCGAGTCTAGACAAAACTGTCTTGAATAACTACCGACCCGTGTCAAATCTACCCTATCTATCGAAGACAATAGAACGTGTTGTTGCTGCGAGATTGTCAGCTCACATGTCAGAGCACAATCTCTGTGAGCCCTATCAGTCAGCGTACAAGCCGAATCACAGCGTTGAGACGGCCCTTGTCTGTGTGCAGAATCACATCCTGCACGCAATGGACAATCAGAATGTTGTCATCATGGTTCTCCTGGATCTATCGGCTGCGTTTGACACCGTCGACCATGAAGTGATGTTGCATAGACTCTCACATGATATCGGAGTGGTCCAAGATGCACTGGATTGGTTTAAGTCATACCTGAGAGACAGAGTCCAGTCAGTCCACATTCATGGTGCTACATCGCCTGCTCGTCCTCTGGTATACGGGGTACCACAAGGCTCCGTGCTGGGTCCTCAGCTGTTCTCCATCTATGTAGCACCAGTTGCTAAGATTATTCGCAAGTACAATTTGATGTGTCATTTCTACGCGGATGATACTCAAATCTACATTCCAGTGAAACCCCACCAAGAGAACATTGCTGCGGCTGTCGTCCGTATTGAAGAATGTGTAGCGGAGATCAGGACGTGGATGATGACAAACTTTTTAAAGTTGAATGACTCAAAGACAGAAGTCATCGTGTTCGGCTCTGCGCAACAACTAAGAAAAATTGAGCTGCGCACACTATGCATTGGAGACTGTTTGGTCACTGTAACTCAGAATGTACGGAATCTTGGTGTACAGTTCGATGCCGAGATGAAGATGGAGACGCACGTGATTGCGGTCTGTAAATCTGCAATTTTCCATCTCCGAAATATTGCAAGAATAAGACGTTATCTAACACCTGCAGCGACAGAACAAGTCATACATGCGTTTGTTACCAGCAGACTTGACGTTGGCAATGCATTACTCCACCGACTGCCTGTGAAACAACTAGAACGGTTGCAGAGAGTACAGAACTGGGCGGCTCGCCTTGTCGACGGCGCCAGGAAGTTCTGTCATGTCACACCTCTATTGATCAAGCTGCACTGGCTGCCAATAGCAGTTAGAGTAGAGTATAAGATACTTCTACTCACGCACCGAGCACTGACTGGCTGTGCACCACAGTATATCACCAAATGTGTGACCCGACGTCAGCCAACTCGATTGTTGCGCTCCAGTGAACACAATCATCTATGTGTACCACGTGCAACGCGTCGCTGGGGTGATAGATCCTTTTGCGTGGCAGGCCCAACACTAGCAAAAGCTGACTGCAACAACAATGACAAACACTGATTTTAAATCAAACCTTAAGACTTACCTGTTTTCCTGAACATTCTGTAAGGCGCCGTGAGCAACGATTGTTGGAACGGCGCAATATAAATGTCACGATTTGATTTGAATAAATTACTCTCTCTTACAGAGGAACATGGACTGATCCAACATGTCAAGGAACCCATGCACAGACAGGGAAATGCCAACAATATTTTAGATCTTGTCTTCACCAATAGACCTGGGTTAATAAAGAAGATAAATGTAGTAGACGGAATAGCAGACCATAGCACAGTCATCATTGATGTAAACATCTCGCCCAAACGCAAACATCGTCCGAAACGTAAAGTCTTCATTAGAAATAAAGCCGACAACATTAACATCCAGAAATCTCTTGAAAACTTTACACATGAATACTTCTCTCAAAACCAAAACATGACAGTCAATGACAAGTGGAATCTTGTTTCCACGAAAATCATCAACATTATGAACCAATATGTACCACACCGTCTTACTACTTCAAGACACAATCTTCCCTGGTTCAATAAAGATTTAAAGAAAATGTGCAAAAGAAAGAAACAGCTATATAACAAAGCAAAAAGAAATAGAAATCCAGAAGAAGACTGGAAAGAATTCTGTGACATCAGGAGAAACATGCATAAACACCTTCATTCTGCTAGACTATCCTACATAAGTCAATTCCTGACAACAACAATAACAGAGAAACCTAAATCATTTTGGAGCTTCATTTCTAAACTTAGACAGGATAACCAGGTTATTGGGGACCTTAACATTGCGGGTAACATCATTAGCGATGACAAACATAAAGCAGAAGCCTTAAACAATCAGTTCCAAAGTGTCTTTACACACGAAGAAAATTCCACCCTACCAGATATGGCCAGAAGTCCACATGGAGAAATCCCCAAACTAATTTCACTTAAAGGAGTACTTGATCAACTTTCCAAACTTAACATTTCTAAATCGCAAGGACCAGATGGCATTCCACCATGGTTCTTAAACAGATATCCCTCTCATCTGGCACCAGTAATACATGACATTTTCCAATCATCTGTTGACTCTGTACAAGTCCCAATACCTGGAAAGAAGCCAATGTAACAGCAATTTTTAAGAAAGGAAGTAGAGCAGAAACATCTAACTATAGACCAATATCCTTAACACCTATGGTTTCTAAACTTCTTGAACACATCATACATAGTCACATTATGAAACACCTTGAACAGCACCACATTCTAACTGACCACCAACATGGCTTCCGTGCCAAAAGATCAACTGAAACACAATTAATTCAAACAATCCATGACATAAGCAAATCACTTGATCTGTAGAAATCTGTAGACATGGCCATCCTTGACTTCACCAAAGCATTCGATAAAGTTCCACATAAAAGACTAATCCACAAACTCAAACACTATGGCATCACAGGCTCAATATCATCATGGATAAATAGCTTCCTTACAGGAAGAACTCAACAGGTTGTTATAAATGGATCCAAGTCAACATCAACTCAAGTCATTTCTGGGGTACCACAGGGCACAGTACTGGGGCACCTACTTTTCCTACTTTACATAAATGACCTGCCAGACAATCTTTCTTCAACTGTTCGCCATTTTGCAGACGACTGCCTGTTATATTCACCGATTAAAACTGACCAAGACACATCTGTCCTCCAAAACGATCTGCTCAAACTTGAGAAATGGCAACATACGTGGCTTATGAAATTCAACCCCACTAAATGTTATACAATGACAATAGCCTCAAGAAAACCGACACCAAATCTCTACACCTTCTGCAGACAACAACTTAAATCTGTTGAATCACACTGTTATCTTGGCATACATATATCAAATACATTAAATTGGACAATACAAAGCAACTCAGTCACAAAAAAGCACAACAGACATTGGGAATTATTAGAAGAAATTTAAATAAATGCCCAACCCAAATCAAGTCCATAGCCTACACAACCCTTGTCCGCCCTATACTTGAATATGCGTCAGCATCATGGGATCCACATTGCCTAAGAAATATCAAACTCATAGAAAGAACCCAGAGACAAGCCGCCAGATTTTGTAAGAACAACTATTCTAGAGAGCCAGGAATGGTAACACAACTCCTTAAAGATCTCCAGTGGGACACCCTCCAATCAAGAAGAAAAATCCAAAGACTTAGCATATTATATAAAATGGAACATAACCTCATAGATATCCCACTAGATCAATACATCAAACGCAACACCAGATGCTCACGTAAACATAATAAACAGTTAGTACAAATCAGACACTCGACAAACATATTTGGAAACAGCTTTTTCCCAGTCACAATAAAAGAGTGGAATTCTCTACCTCCAAGCATTGTATCAAGTACATCACTGAATTCATTCCAGATTACTCTAGCCCAACATGTAAAATATTAATCCATAAGAGCCACCATACGCACTGGCGTGATGTGTCCATAGGACATTTTGCCAGTCAAAATACAGATACCCCTATATATATGTGCATGTCGTGAATGTGACACACATTCTGACTAGCAGCCAATGCAGTGAATGCAGAATTAGTGTGGTGTGTTCTCACTGCTTAGTGACTGTGTAGACATGTGTTGTGGAGCACAGTGGCACGGTGGCTAGAGCACCGGACTCTCGACCAAGAGAACCCGGGTTCAAATCCTGTGCTGCTGTGTCGAACCTTGGGCAAGTTTGTTCACTCTACTTTGCTCCGGTTCACCCAGCTGTATGAATTAGCACTTGGCTAGAGACAGT
The DNA here is from genome assembly GCA_020002185.1 of Paraescarpia echinospica. Lineage (NCBI taxonomy): Eukaryota > Metazoa > Annelida > Polychaeta > Sabellida > Siboglinidae > Paraescarpia > Paraescarpia echinospica. The sequence continues at coordinate 94,556,191 of CM034531.1, read as the reverse complement.
GATATTTGTGTACGAATGGTCTTTGTGCATTAATTGCAGGCTGGCTGAATGCTTCCCAGAGAAGTTGAGATGATGCTCAGTTGAACAGGTCTGCCAGGAAGTAAAGTGTGAAGCGCTTTGAGCAGTCCTGAGGACTGGATACTGCGCTATATAAGAACTTACCTTTACTTGTTTTGATGTTTACAGGAGAGGGAAGCCGCTGTATTTGAGTATGGACCGGTATAGTCTGCTGCGAGAGCAATGGCTCACCCACAGCTTCGACAAGGCCTGCAAGAGGTGGATCTTCCACCAAGACAAACTTTAGACCCTTGCCACCATCTCAATATGATGGGATCGTAACACGTGATGGGTCGCATATCTCTCACCCCAAGAGAAGTGGTGTTTGCACTGAATCATTGTTCATATAAAGTGATTATAACAGATCTGTGTACATGTCTGTATGTAATTATAACAGATCTGTTTACATGTCTGTATGTAATTATAACAGATCTGTTTACATGTATGTATGTAATTATAACAGATCTGTGTACATGTCTGTATGTAATTATAACAGATCTGTGTACATGTCTGTATGTAATTATAATAGATCTGTTTACATGTCTGTATGTAATTATAACAGATCTGTGTACATGTTTGTATGTAATTATAACAGATCTGTGTACATGTATGTATGTAATTATAACATATCTGTGTACATGTCTGTATGTAATTATAACAGATCTGTTTACATGTATGTATGTAATTATAACAGATCTGTGTACATGTCTGTATGTAATTATAACAGATCTGTGTACATGTCTGTATGTAATTATAATAGATCTGTTTACATGTCTGTATGTAATTATAACAGATCTGTGTACATGTTTGTATGTAATTATAACAGATCTGTGTACATGTATGTATGTAATTATAACATATCTGTGTACATGTCTGTATGTAATTATAACAGATCTGTTTACATGTATGTATGTAATTATAACAGATCTGTGTACATGTCTGTATGTAATTATAACAGATCTGTGTACATGTCTGTATGTAATTATAATAGATCTGTTTACATGTCTGTATGTAATTATAACAGATCTGTGTACATGTCTGTATGTAATTATAACAGATCTGTTTACATGTCTGTATGTAATTATAACAGATCTGTGTACATGTCTGTATGTAATTATAACATATCTGTTTACATGTCTGTATGTAATTATAACAGATCTGTGTACATGTCTGTATGTAATTATAACATATCTGTTTACATGTCTGTATGTAATTATAACAGATCTGTGTACATGTCTGTATGTAATTATAACATATCTGTTTACATGTCTGTATGTAATTATAACAGATCTGTGTACATGTCTGTATGTAATTATAACATATCTGTTTACATGTCTGTATGTAATTATAACAGATCTGTGTACATGTCTGTATGTAATTATAACATATCTGTTTACATGTCTGTATGTAATTATAACAGATCTGTGTACATGTCTGTATGTAATTATAACATATCTGTTTACATGTCTGTATGTAATTATAATAGATCTGAGTACATGTCTGTATGTAATTATAATAGATCTGTGTACATGTCTGTATGTAATTATAACAGATCTGTGTACATGTCTGTATGTAATTATAACAGATCTGTGTACATGTCTGTATGTAATTATAATAGATCTGTGTACATGTCTGTATGTAATTATAACAGATCTGTGTACATGTCTGTATGTAATTATAACAGATCTGTGTACATGTTTGTATGTAATTATAACAGATCTGTGTACATGTCTGTATGTAATTATAACAGATCTGTGTACATGTCTGTATGTAATTATAACAGATCTGTGTACATGTCTGTATGTAATTATAACAGATCTGTGTACATGTCTGTATGTAATTATAACAGATGTGTGTACATGTCTGTATGTAATTATAACAGATCTGTCTACATGTCTGAATGTTTTATCAGATACTCCACCAAATTTTAGCTATTACTTCACGGCAAACTCTACGCTATTTATTTGTACATCTTTTACTAAATTGTTACCTTTCAGGTTATGATTATTTCATGTTAATGCTGTTGTAACTCACACCTGCGTTTAAATTAACAGCTGACATGTTATTTACTTGCGTGGTGTACATGTTACAAAGCTTGTTTACGTTTGAGACCTTTTGATTGGTGTTTCAAGATTGCTTAGGCCTTAGTTTTAAGGTCACTTGACATATCAGCAATTCCCCATTAAAAGGAATACTTGTTCTTTGCAAGAATCAAGTCAGAACGCTATGTTTTCACAACAACGGTTGGAAAGTAGTCAGAAAAGACCTTTTTGACGACACCAAAACCCAACATAGCTCAAAAAGAAGGCCTGACAGAAGTTTTCATTGTATAATCTGATCTATGCAAATACTAAAATGTGTAGCCATTGTATCCCAACACAAATGTAGCTATTTATTACCATTATGAAAAGTATTATGCAACTCAACACGTCTGGGTTATTTAATTCTAGTTGGCGCTGCAATTGTTGACCAATAAACAACTCCAACTTCAGCTGCCATTCGTCAGGTTGACTTTGTTGTATAATCTCTTTCAACTGGCGGCTAGATACATCAGTTTCTTTTTGAACATGTTCAGAGTAGACTCTGGCACGACTTCTTCATGCATGATTTATGAAAAACTGTTTATAAATCTTTGTATAGGAGTTCATCTTTTCTAAGTTGTGGCAGCTCAAATTATTACTATGTACATTGATAAAAATCCTTCTGATAGAAAGTGTTCCATGATACTCAGCTGCCCGTGCAGAAGTAATTTATAATCCTACCACCACCAGATGAAAGAATTTTACTCCATTGTGTTGAATTTATGTTGGGTGACACCACAAATACACACACATTTATGTGCCAATCTTGTGATTGTTACGAACTGTGCAGAGAAGAATTTTTTTTTTTTCTGTGGTGTAGCAAATATGAACAAGACTATTATATGGTAGTTCAAATTTAATTGACAGAGAGATGAGTGAGCAGGTTCCCTTTGACAGTGCTGGCTGTAACCTGTATCTATACTACGGGATGTCTCAATGGTGGTTGTGTGTGTGGACATCGTATAATATATATATGCATGTATATATATATATATATACAGTCATGGGACGGTGTAGATGATCGATTGTGCGAACTCTGCATCCATCAATGTAACTAGTCTGGTCTGACATACAATAACATCGTCTGCAGTTGTACAATATTATTCACCTAATTATTTGCTCGAGTTGAAAATAAATGCCATGTATCATTATTGTGCATTCTACAAAATAGCATATGTTTCCACGTTCCCCCTATGTAGCCTATATATATATATGCCTATATATTACGTGGCGAAAACCCTGAGGCAGCAGTTCTTAACCTTTTTGGGCTGCGATGGTCGCGGGACATAGTTGGCGGTCCATTCTTCTTCTTCTTCATCTTAGGTTTTGCTTCTCCACACAGCCCCTTCTGGGGCTAACCTAGGAGATGTGCAGTGCGCATTGCAAAGGGTGCGTGAAACTGAATTTGACAAATAATTTTTAAAGAAAAATAAAACAAATAATTATGTAAAACAAGTGCAATAATTTGTGCAGATTAAAAACACAGTCTCTGTCTTTATCTATAGTCTGGTAAGGTGGGCTGGAGCAACAAGGTGGATGGTACTCGGAGCTTGTAGGAATGGGCGTAGTGTGGGTAGGCTTATTGTTTCTGGGGGAGTAGATTCCAAGCTCTTATAACTCTAGGATAGAATGAGTATGCATATGTATTTATGCGTGCATGTATTTGTATGTATTTGTTGGGATCGCTGTTTCGTGTACGGGAGCATGGGACTATAAGATGTTGTGGTAGGGTAATGTTCAGGAGGTTGTGTTTTATTTTGTAGAGGAAGGTAAGTTGGTGTTGTAATCGTCTTCTTTCTAGAGTCTGCCAACCAAGTTTATTTATGAGGCTTGTTACACTTGTGCGGCGGTGGTCATTTAGGGTAAATCTAGCTGCGCTTCTTTGGATTTTTTCAAGGGTATCAATGTTATTTTGTGTATAGGGATTCCAGGCTACAGCTCCATACTCTAGTTTTGGCCTTACTAACATATTGTAGGCTGTTTCCTGAACTTTAGATGTTGCAGGGTGGAGAGAGAGCATTTAAGGAGGCCAAGTGTTCTAGCAGATTGAGATGCAGTTGTGTTAACATGCTTTGTCCATGACAGTTTGGAATCTATTGTGATGCCAAGATAGGGGTGTGAATCGTCTTGGGAAACTGGTTGGTTTGAGATGGCGTAAGTGAAGTGGCTTGGTTTGCGTTTATGGGTAATTCTGAGAAGTTGACACTTTGGGATATTGAAGTTCATTTGCCACTTGTCTGTCCAGTCGGCTAGTTTGTTTAGGTCTGTTTGAAGGATGTTATGGTCTGTGGGTGTTTGGATTTCTCTATATAGGATCGAGTCATCGGCAAAGAGTCTGATAGTTGAGTTGATTGAATTGGTGATGTCATTTATGTACAGCAGGAAGAGGACCGGGCCAAGGACTGAGCCTTGGGGTACTCTGGAGATGACATTTGCAGGAGCTGAGTGGGAACCATTTATTGATACAATCTGGGTGCGGTTTGATAGAAATGACTTTATCCATTGTAGTGTGTCACCTGTGATACCATAGTAGGTTAATTTATTGAGAAGTTGTTTGTGGGGAACCTTGTTGAAAGCTTTGGAAAAATCGAGGAGGATGACGTCTATTTGTTTCTGGTCGTTCATAGAGGAAGCCCAGTCATGGACTACTTCCACAAGCTGTGTTTGGCAGGACAGTCCAGTTCGGAATCCATGCTAGTGATGGAGGATAACGTTGTTAGCACTGAGGTGTTTCCACATGTGACTAAGAACGATATGCTCCATCACCTTGCACAGAATGCATGTCGGGGAAATTGGTCTATAATTTACAGCGTCACTTTTGCTGCCTTTCTTGTATACTGGGGTGACAAGAGCTGTGGTCCAGGCTTGTGGGAGTGTGCTGGAGGTGTATGATTGCTGGAATATGTGTTGTATTATTGTGGATATTTCTCTGGCAGTCTCCTTTAATACTTTTGCTGGGATTTCATCTGGTCCTGATGCCTTGTTTGGTGTTAGAGCTTCAAGCTGTTTTATGATGCCATTTATTTCGATATTAAATGTTTCAATTGAAGGGAATGGTGATGGGCCTTTAGTTGGGCTAGGAAGTTGTTCTTTGGTGAAAACTGATTTGAAATGGTCATTTAGTGTGTTTGCTTTGTCGTGATCAGTTGTTTTCATCTTGTCATTTGCTTTTAGTGTTGGGATGCCAAGGTTTTCAGTTTTTGTTTGTTTAATGAAGGACCGGAATCGCTTAGGGTTTGTGGTGAGGCTTTCACCTATGATGTTATTGATGTAGCTGTTGTAGGATTTGGTTATTTCTTTGTTGACTTCTTTTCTTAGGTTCTTGAAGTGTTCCCAGTGTTTGTTTTTGTTTGTTTTCTTAGCATTAGTATGAGTTTTGTCCCGTTTTCTTTGTAGTCTGATTATGTTTTTTTGTGATCCAGGGTAAATGTGGTTTTGATTTTGTCATGTGACTAGGGATAGATTGTTCTATCAGTTGAGTGTAGTTTTGGTGAAAAAGTTCCAATTTGTATCAATGTCTAGATTATCAGGATTTCGGGCAAAGCACTTTTGAGCAAGAAGGGTAGTTTGATCTGAGGGCTTCCCAGTTAGCAGACTTAAAGTTGTACACTTTGTGTGGAGGTTTGGTTTTCTTCATTGGGTTCATATTTATGTGAAAGAGAACAGCTTCATGATCGCTCTTGCCTGTCACTGTGTTTATGCTGGATATAAGGGCGGGGTTTGATGTAAGTACAAGGACAAGGATATTTCCAGAGTCTAGTCGGGTCGGTTCATTTACCATATTTGTTCAACCATATTCACTGACTATTTCAAGTAGTTTGTTGTGTTTTGTTGCTGTCTGTTGGTTTGTTGTTCAGAGGTTTTCCCAGTTGATGTCTGGTAGGTTAATTTAGGTCCCCGGCGATTATAACTGATGGAGGAAGTTTGCAGCCACGGTAGAGGATAGCCAGGGATTCATGTAGGGCTTCCAGGGATGTTGTATGATCATTTGGGGGTCTGTAGTAAGATGCCAAATAGATGGCTTTGTTACGAAAGAAATGTAGTTTAGCCCAGACTATTTCACATGTAGTATTCAGTTTTTCTTGGGGGTCTGAAATGATGTCATTTCTCAGTGCTATTAGAACACCACCTCCACGAGTGTTGCGGTCCTTTCTGATTGCTTCATAGTTTGTGGGGAGAAAAGAATATGTGGGGATGCTTGAATCAAGTTTGGTTTCCACTAGGAAGAGTATGTCAGGATTTGTTGAATTTAATGTTGCCTGAAGTTGGGATACTTTGGCTGTGCTCTTGACACTGTTGCAGTTGATCAGCATGGCTTTTAGTTTAGATTTTGTTTTAGCGTTTGCTCGGTCGGGGGTAGATGTATTTGCTGGATTAGGTGCAAATGTAGGGTTTTGGTCATCTATGCTATTTGTGTAGTTACTGCTGTCTGAGACCGCAGAACTGAGTATTGGTTTGATGTGGTTATGTTGCTTGAGAATAGACATCTGGAATAGTTTGGGAGCCCACAGCAAGAGCAAAACCATAGGACACTTGTGCTTTAATTGTTCATATGTTGTATAATTTATTTGGACACACGAGGTGTGGTACCAGCAGTCACATTCATCACATTGGATGGCATGGTGGTGTTCATGTACCTCATGACTGCAGGTGTCACATGAGGTGTGGTACCAGCAGTCACTTTCATCACATTGGATGACATGGTGATGTTCATGTACCTCATGACTGCAGGTGTCACATGATTTGTGGTACCAGCAGTCACATTCATCACATTGGATGGCATGGTGGTGTTCATGTACCTCATGACTGCAGGTGTCACATGAGGTGTGGTACCAGCAGTCACATTCATCACATTGGATGGCATGGTGGTGTTCATGTACCTCATGACTGCTGGTGTCACACGAGGTGTGGTACCAGCAGTCACAGTCATCACATTGGATGGCATGGTGGTGTTCATGTACCTCATGACTGCAGGTGTCACATGAGGTGTGGTACCAGCAGTCACTTTCATCACATTGGATGACATGGTGATGTTCATGTACCTCATGACTGCAGGTGTCACATGAGGTGTGGTACCAGCAGTCACATTCATCACATTGGATGGCATGGTGGTGTTCATGTACCTCATGACTGCAGGTGTCACATGAAGTGTGGTACCAGCAGTCACATTCATCACATTGGATGGCATGGTGGTGTTCATGTACCTCATGACTGCAGGTGTCACATGAGGTGTGGTACCAGCAGTCACTTTCATCACATTGGATGACATGGTGATGTTCATGTACCTCATGACTGCAGGTGTCACATGAGGTGTGGTACTAGCAGTCACTTTCATCACATTGGATGACATGGTGATGTTCATGTACCTCATGACTGCAGGTGTCACTTGAGGTGTGGTACCAGCAGTCACATTCATCACATTGGATGGCATGGTGGTGTTCCTGTACCTCATGACTGCAGGTGCCACACGAGGTGTGGTACCAGCAGTCACATTCATCACATTGGATGGCATGGTGGTGTTCATGTACCTCATGACTGCAGGTGTCACACGAGGTGTGGTACCAGCAGTCACATTCATCACATTGGATGGCATGGTGGTGTTCATGTACCTCATGACTGCAGGTGTCACATGAGGTGTGGTACCAGCAGTCACATTCATCACATTGGATGGCATGGTGGTGTTCATGTACCTCATGACTGCAGGTGTCACATGAGGTGTGGTACCAGCAGTCACTTTCATCACATTGGATGACATGGTGATGTTCATGTACCTCATGACTGCAGGTGTCACATGAGGTGTGGTACCAGCAGTCACATTCATCACATTGGATGGCATGGTGGTGTTCATGTACCTCATGACTGCAGGTGTCACATGAAGTGTGGTACCAGCAGTCACATTCATCACATTGGATGGCATGGTGGTGTTCATGTACCTCATGACTGCAGGTGTCACATGAGGTGTGGTACCAGCAGTCACTTTCATCACATTGGATGACATGGTGATGTTCATGTACCTCATGACTGCAGGTGTCACATGAGGTGTGGTACTAGCAGTCACTTTCATCACATTGGATGACATGGTGATGTTCATGTACCTCATGACTGCAGGTGTCACTTGAGGTGTGGTACCAGCAGTCACATTCATCACATTGGATGGCATGGTGGTGTTCCTGTACCTCATGACTGCAGGTGCCACACGAGGTGTGGTACCAGCAGTCACATTCATCACATTGGATGGCATGGTGGTGTTCATGTACCTCATGACTGCAGGTGTCACACGAGGTGTGGTACCAGCAGTCACATTCATCACATTGGATGGCATGGTGGTGTTCATGTACCTCATGACTGCAGGTGTCACATGAGGTGTGGTACCAGCAGTCACTTTCATCACATTGGATGGCATGGTGGTGTTCCTGTACCTCATGACTGCAGGTGCCACATGAGGTGTGGTACCAGCAGTCACATTCATCACATTGGATGGCATGGTGATGTTCATGTACCTCATGACTGCAGGTGTCACACGAGGTGTGGTACCAGCAGTCACATTCATCACATTGGATGGCATGGTGGTGTTTATGTACCTCATGACTGCAGGTGTCACGCGAGGTGTGGTACCAGCAGTCACATTCATCACATTGGATGGCATGGTGGTGTTCCTGTACCTCATGACTGCCTTCAAACATAGGCATACATATATAAATTATAATATATAACAAGTCTTTGTTGAATACGGATGTATCGCCAAATAAGCGCCGTTCATTAGTTTGTCTTTGTAGAAAGTGGACACGCCTTGCAAATCGAAAGCAAAGATAATGGATGGAGTTGGGGAGGTCGTACGATTTCGACGTCTGAAGAATTATTACGTCATACTGGCGACGATAAGGAGGCAGACAATCCGACAGATAAGCAATATGGAGATGCTGATAAAATCCACATTGAAAGCGATATTTGTCTGTGAATGTGTACTTTGAAGGTTTCGATATGGAGCGTTTCGAAAATGGTAGGCTTACTGGTTTTCATCAAAAATTGTCCACCGTGGGTGCAGACACAACTTTGTTCGATAGACCGTTCCAGGGTTATTAGTCCTTTGGCCGAAGGTCCAAGGGACTATTGCCATCACTCGCTGTCCGCTGTGTGCCGTTAGCTGCCGTATCTCAGAAACCGTTCAGCAACTTTTTCTCTAATTTTGCAAAGACATCTTAGGGTACTGCGACTATGCACGAGAAATCTGTATTTGATTGAATCCTCCAAGGACCCCAAAACTGGTAAAAATTTAACATTTTGTCTATTTTTCAAAAAACTGTTCAGCAACTTTTTCTCTAATTTTGCATATACATTTCATGTGGTAGTGTCACTGTACACAAGCAATCTGTATTTGATTGAATCATTCTAAGGGCACCTAATAACCCCCAAAAAAAGGACCCCAAAAACTGGTAAATTTTCATATTTTGCCTATTTTTTCAAAAACTCTCAAGTAACTTTTTCTCTAATTTTGCATATACATTTCATGTGGTAGTGCCACAATACACAACAAATCTGTATTTGATTGAATCATTCTAAAATGCTAAATTTGCTAACTAAATTGTCTACTTCAGCAGCAGGTGCTGCAGCTCTATCTGGCTAATCCCTTTTCCTACAACATATGTCACACCTCACTGTGCCACCGGAAAGCGTCATGTGCGCACTGGATGAAAACCAGTCTGCCTGACTGAAACTGTGACTAATCTGTAATTGGTCACTGGCAGAGGCTTCCAGGTTCCTTTTCTGACACAATATACAAAATCTACTGCTAGGGGATAGTCTCAAGGGCCCTTCTCAAAACCACATCACTAGACAGTGTACAAATTTTGCAATTTTGAGGGCTGTGTCAGCCTTCTTCTGATGTGATGTAGAGTTACCACAAGGAGAAAAGAAAACGTGTCTCCTTTGTTATTTGCTATTTACCTGAATTATTTTGAACAGAGTGTTAGTCATAATTATAAGGGACTTGACATGGCAACTGGTGAAATTTACAACAACCTTAGTGATGATGATGTAGACATTTTCTTGAAAATGCATGCTCTACTATATGCTGATGATACTAGAATGATTCAATCAAATACAGATTTCTTGTGCATAGCGGAACTATGTCAACTCTTCTAATGGTTGACATTTGGTTGTTTCAGGATAACCCCTTAAAATGTTTGCCCAACTGTCCAGGGGTCTAGTGGGTGCTGGCTGGAAGCTATTCCCCTTCCCAAAACATCTGTCACATGCGGAGTCTGTGTCTTGCATGGATATCTATTTTTATGCAGTTGTTTTGTATAAGCAGGAAGTTTGTGAAAATAGTTTTTCTTAGGCCACAGAAAAGTAATTCCCAGTTTCTCATCAATGCATGTATTTAAAAACAACATTTTATTTTCTGTTATAATTATTCCTCTAAATGCAAGACGTGGTGCAATAAGCGAACAGTAAACATGTCAACATTTTACTTCCATCATAACCCTTTCTGGTCTGTAACTATGATTCACCAAAAAACATTTGATTAATAATTACCTACATGGTTGTTTGATTTCTGTCCGGCAGAAACGGCAACAATAGGAAATACATGCCATTGATAGGCAAACGTGTTCTTTTTATAGAAAACGTCAGTTTCTTTCTGTACCTGTTTACGTATGATAACCATTTGTTCAACCTGCTCACAATAAACATCACGATTGATAAAAAGATCACTGCAACTTAACTTGTGGATTAGTATTATAAAACTGCTCTCCTACTGCTTGGTGGACAGTTAATTAGTGTCTCAAGTTCAAATATATCAGGACGTTTTTCACACCTGCATGGTAGCTTAGGCTCAGTAGTGTGCTGGCAGCCACTAAACCTATAGGCTTGTGTGAAAAGGATAGTTGGCAGAAGAACTAACTTCAAAGCACCATTGCATCCATTTAGCCAGGCAGCAGTCACACGGTCCCAGTGGCTGATGCTACCTTTTGCTCTCAAATAATCTGTCCTCTTAGTTTTACACATAAAGACATCATTTGGCATAACTTGATAAGTTTTTGTAGCAGCACATTTGTACTTCTACTGTATCAGTGCAACATAACATACATACTGAGTGTCATGCATGTAATATTTCCACGCAATCCATTTGCATATATAATATAAAACGTCAACAGCCGTTTTCTTCATTTTCACTTTTTGAACCCTACCATGTTCAATGCTCCATAACTTCGCCAATTTTTGAAGCAGTCATAATTTTTTAAACTGTGTAAAGCACCCTACTCAACCTTTACAGGGATGTAAGAAAACAATGTTACAATTTTTCCGACTTATCACTCATTTGGTCAGCCGGGGTCACATATCGACGTATTAGTCCAAAGGACTTCAGGGCCTCTTGGCCCATTTTTTATAGTTCTGTTGAAAAAGCTGTTAGCATAAACATGTGTCCTCTATGTTGACAGGCTGACAACAATGGCAGACTAACTAAATATGCGAAGCGTTTTTATCTTTAAAAAGGTAAGTTCTTATATAGCACAGTATCCAGTCCTCAGGTCTGCTCAAAGCGCTTTAGACTTTAGTTCCTGGCAGACCTGTTCATTCGAACACCATCTGGACTTCTCTGGGAAGGGAAGCATTCAGCCACGCTGCAATTAATGCGCAAAGACTTCGTACACAAATATCCATCCAAAATTCGGGATATTTGATTCTTTTCCGGGTGTCCGAGAGATTCACAACAAATCCGGGAGACTCCATGAAAAGCCGAGAGGGTTGGCAGGTATAGAATGGTGTCCTCATAAAACTGCTTCCCATGTTCAGGAGAGCGAAAGTTTGACCAGCTTTGGACACCGAAGTGATACAATTAATATATTTATTTTGAAGGTTAAACGCTTAAGTTTAACGGGGACATTGCGTTTGGATTTCTATAGGACTGTGACCGCTGGAATGCCAATTTGAAAAGACGGGTACATTTGGCCGCGGTTTGTGCCGTACTGTTGTGTACGATTTACTACTGATTCAGCAATAGTTCCTGCAACTATCAAGAAGTGCCCCTTTTCATGAACGAATTATTTATTTGTCAAATTCGTCTTTCGATGTCATTTTGCACAAAAGAACGAGTGATGTGTAAGACGTCACAAACACGTGCGGAGGCACCATAATGGGTTCAATAGCTTGAGCTCACGCCCTACAGAATAATTTACGATAGCTATAATCTAAAATCAGGACATTGGTGCTGTCCTTCACATGCCTTTAGGGGGAAGCTGGCCAGTTGATCACTGTTCATAATAAAACCCACCTATTGCAACGTATAGGTGTTGAGTGGACTTCAGTGATTACACAGGTACAACATTGAATGTTTTTCCTGCGTATATAATCACGCAGTTAACTTGTATTCATTAAGTGCATGCTTACAATAAATCAATGTATTAATTAATAGACCTACCATAATTATTTTATCGGAGTAAAAAGATTAAGTGTCGCACCCTTCTTCACGACGGTTTGCGTACTGGCTATAACTATATATATTTACTACTGATTCAGCAACAGTTCAGCAATATATATATGACTATCTTCAGTTTCTATTCTGGGGCTGTATGTATATATATATATATATACATACAGCCCCAGAATAGAAACTGAAGATAGTCATCATACTCGGAAAAAGACAAACAGCTTCTACAACAGCGTGGATGAGTGAGACCCTAGTAAAACCCAATCACTACACGATAGTGAAGGGAGACTTTAATGTGCGAGTAGGGAAACGAACAACCGCAATGGAAACGGCAAAAAAGGCCAGACATGATCACATACGTAACAGTCGAATTCCAACTCGAAAGAGAAATTGAATCGAGGCACTACAAGAACTAGACACCAAAACCATGAGCGAAAACATCACAGAGATGATTCGTCGTAACCAACAGAAGAAGTGCCGATAATATAATATCCCTCTGTGCATCGGCGTCGCGTTCATCGACTACGAGAAGGCGTTCGATTCGGTGCAAACTCAAACAGTAATAAACATGATACAGTCAATATGAACGAGGCATAACTGATATTTATTCACAAACTCATACACAACACGCAGGGCGCCACGCCGTACCCCGAAGCACCGGATGTACGCATCACAACCTTTCACTCTGCGGTGTAATCATTACGCGGTATAAATTTCCAATGTTATATAGTCCATAACATGACATCCCCCTTTTCTAAATTATAGTCCGTCCGTAATACATGACGTTATCCACGTTAGAATGGCAACACTGAACTACTAGTACTGAACTATTAACTACGGAAGCACTAATAAACACTCGTAATGGCATATGTCTACTATGACCGCTATACAACAAGTCTCTTATAGTTCGAATCGCAGTCTCTTACAGTTCAAGACATAGTCTCTTAAAGTTCAAGACGTAGTCGCTTATAGTTCAAGACGTAATCTCTTACAGTTCAAGACGTAGTCTCTTACAGTTCAAGATGTAGAGTAGGGTGGGGCATAGCGCCCAGTGTAACAAATATCGTCATAACGGTTGGTTCTATTTAATGCAATATACTTACAAATATCTACAATATGTCGGTAACTATATCGAGTATATGTCGTGCAAAGCTGACATGATTCGAATAATATGTTTTTGTAGTGTAATTAATTATGTGCGTGCACCCGATTTGGGCGCGTTGCCCCGTAGGTGGGGCAAAGCGCACATGGGATGGGCGCTATGCCCCATGTGGAATTGCATGTATTTGTTATCAGTAGGCTACAAAATGATTATCTAATAACAAGAATACAGAACTTTATTTAATGCACATACATAATGCAGCCTACAAACGAAATGAAACACGAACAAAGAACGATATCGCACCAAGGAAACTGAATGCAGTTCGCTGGTGGCTTCAGTGTAGCGACATGTGCTATGACGACGTGCTGTTGAATTTGTTCATCCAAATTAGTCTGAGTCTGATTCACAGATGTGGCAAATGTAGTATGGGTCGCCTGCAGTGCACGCGGCGTGTGCCGATTTCTTGCAGCTCAGACACTGAAGCCACACCTCTCTGGACTTGCTGTTGGCGTAAGGCTCGCAGCAAACGACGCATTCTGTGTCTTCGTCGGTGTTCCTTTCTTGGTTTGACACCCCCGACGGACCAGCAGTAGGCTCTTGTGCTGACTTGGGCAGCTTGATCTCGTTGATTTTCTTTACCACCAGCGAACGTTTTGGTTTCTTCATGTCGCGTTTCTTCTCAGCAATTAACTTGTATGGCGAAGAAGTCAGCACGACACTGGAGGTTCTTCTCGCTACATGTTTACGCTTCTTGTTCGGCGATGGTGACGAGCAGCTCATAATAATAGCGCGAATGTCACCTTCAGATCCTGCAGGACTTGCAGGATGTTCGGCAGAAACTGCCGGTGCAGATACACCAGTGGCGATATCTGGAGCGCTGTGGGGGCAACGTGTCCGGTGACGACATGGGTGACAGCGACATGCAGACTGGAGCTTCGAGAGCTGGTTGTTATGGGGTGGTGTGGTGCTGAGATTGCCGGGGCAGTAGCTGGAGAGGTGGTGACTCGGGTGCCGGCAACCTCAGTGACGACCACATCCAGGGCTGTGACTTGAGGAGTATCGACAGGCTGAATGAACGGTAATTCAAGTACACTGAATTCTGCATCGAACTTGCTGTCGTTGAATGGCCATAAGCCGCACGTTGCAAATCCATTGACGGCAGACTGTACTGTAGCAGTAGAACTGTATGTTTGCTCAAACAATGGCATCACATCATACTGGGTGATGGCACGTCCCTTGTTGGATGTAAGCCAGTTGTCACATGAACGGCTGAACGCAGACTTCAGTGACTTAAAAAAATGTCCGGTTGAGTGGTTGTAGCCGGTGTGTGCAGTGTGGTGGAAATGTCAGCAATATGACCCCATGTTCCCGGGCGAAGTCGATTGCCTCAAGCGTTTTATGGCTTTCGTGTCCATCCAACAGAAGTACGTGTGGGTGGTCTTTGGTGCAGCCGGCAATCGTTGCGAAGTGTTTGAGCCACTTCATGAACAGAGCTGAGTCGATATAGCCTGAACCGCGATCATTCACTGCACCAATCGAACTTCATGAGGGCCTCCATCATTCTCTTGCGAGGGAACACAAACAGCGGAGGAATGTAAGAACCGGCAGCGCTTATACAGCACAGCGAGGTAATGTTCTTTCCACGCTCACCGCTCGAAACCTTTCGCACCTGCCTTGTTCCAGTTTCGCATACGACCTTCCCCGCCTTCGCTACCGTCGTGAAGCCAGTTTCATCGCAGTTCCAAATGGCAGTAGCTCTGTGATCCCCTCCTTGCAGACATCTTTGTACAAAGCAAAAAATGCCATAACTGCATCACGGTTGACACGGGCCAGGCTAGTGGAAATTGGCGCACGAATCGACAACTCTGGGTGGCGCTTCATGAAATTTGACAGCCAGTCCTTTCCTGCTAGCCCACGCTCGTCATAAAAATTGTGCTGTATGCCCAATTTTGCGGCAACAGCGTAAGCCAAACGCCTGACATCAATAGTTGTCAATCCGTACATTCTCTTGGCCATCTCCTTTGCGTAATCTACCAATTGTGCTTCAAAGGCACTTGAGAATACGCAACGCTTGCTGCCCATTGCAACAGCGCCAGGGAGCTGTACAACACCAGAGCAATGACGCTTTAGTGTGCGCCTTGGTATTACATAATCTGCCCCTGTACCTCGTACACTCTGTCCTTCGTGGACAGCCGCTACAGCTAACGCCAGTCGTTCAGACCCATACGACCCCTGTGTAGACTTTCTTTTGTACGTTCGAACCATGCTGTCTCTCAATCTGAAACGAACATGCTGTAACTGTTATCATTATAATAATAACAAGAACGTTTGATAAAACACACACACACACACACACACACACACACACACACACACACACACACACACACACACACACACACACACACACACACACACACACACACACACACACACACATATTCACAATGCTACTTTTATATCAATAATTGCAGATGGGGCATAGCGCGCAGGCGTGGGCGCTTTGCCCCAATTCACAGGTGGCGCTATGCCCCACTGGCGTCTATGCTGAGAACATTCGAGTCATGACATTTTCTTTTATCGCTCACTGTAACTGAAGGCATGAAAATGCAGGTTATACAACATAGCTTAGAAAACTATTCCAAGCGTTTCAAAATTCGTAACCATTTAGGGGCAATTTATTGATTAATATGAAAGCGATTTTATAACAAATAATAAAGAAACGGTAAATCGGTTGTACTTACATCGTGTTCGATTTTGTAGAGCTATAGCACGTTGATGTGTCGTCAGGACTCAGTAATTAATCATTTGATCGCTATGTGGAGCCATCAAATGCAATATTCGCCAAAATAGTGGCATGGGCGCTATGCCCCAACATGGGCGCTATACCCCACCTTACTCTAGTATCTTACAATTCAACACGTAGTCGCTACAGTTCAAGACGTGGGGGTGGTTTGATTGTCCTCCCAGACCTCGTCTTATAGCACAGGCCTGGGTCAAATGTTACCTGTCGCGCTGGTTTCAAGGTCTCAGCTTCACAACCAGCTGCACGCCCTGCGACGGATTGTTCGGCTGGTCCGGGAGCTCGTTCAACATCATCATTATTGTCACTCGTACATCTGCGAATGTCGCCTGTAGATACAGGTTCCATAGTGGGAGGAGTCGAGTTAGTGCATGAGGCTTGTGCAGGCTAGACGTTCGCGAACGTCTCCCGGGTCTCCCGTATCTGGTGTCGGTTTCTGTGGAGCGTTGTACCGTTTGCTTGACAGATATCATACGATCTGGGTTCTTGTCGCCCGTTTATGATAGTTGCCGGGTGGCATTTTCCTGACGTCGGGTGTTGGATGCGAACAGATTGTCCTGGATCAAATGGAGCAAGTGTTGCAATGCCCTTGCGATCATGGTAGAACTTTGCAGTTGTTATCTTTCGACAAGACGCCTGAAGATCGTTTTTTTGTCTTGGCGTCGATTTTGCATTCTCATTGGTAGGTTTGACTTTATTTATCGCATGTTCAGCATCTCTGCCGACGACGGCAAGTGCAGGTATACGGGAGTAGATCTGAGGATCAACAAAGCCATGTCAATGTCAATGTGTGCTGCAGTTGCTTTCTTCACCATTCATTTGACGGTTTGGATATGTTGTTCGATGAACCCGTTTGACTGCGGCAAATGTGGACGGGATGTGATGTGATCAAATCCCGCTTGTTTGGCAAACGTCGAACTCCTGGAAGACATCTACACCAACAGCTCGATGACAGACCACCTAAACAAAGAAAGCAACAAGATCAACATCACGAGAGGAGTGCGACAGGGTGACACCATATCGCCCAAGCTGTTTACGGCAACTCTCGACAGCACATTCCGAAGGCTGACCTGGGAAACCAGAGGCTTGAGGATACACGGAGAATATTTCAGTCATCTTCGCTTCGCCAACGACATATTTATAAGCGTTACTTCACCACAAAAATAAAAAATAAATACTGCAGGAGCTAGCTGATGAGAGTGAAAAACAAAGTCTGAAGATGAACATATCAAAGACAAAGGTGATACTAGAAAACGACATACGAATATATATATATCAACACCACAAGGTAGAGAACGTTGAAAGCTAAGTCTGTCTGGGAAAACGATACAATATCAGAAACAAAAACCAAGACAAGGAGAATCAAACAAGAATAAACGCCAAACACCGCGACATCTTCAAGGGTAATTTTGGAACCTGCTTGAAAAGACAAGTCTACAACTCATGCGTTCTTCCAGCGATGACATACGGCGCGGAAACATGGCAAAGAACAAGCTAGCATGCAGCCGCACAAACAAAGATGGAAAGAAGTATGTTAAACATCACATATCGACAGAGAACAACAAACACCTGGGTAAGAGAGAAGACAAAGTGCATATACGTGATAAAACAAATCAGAAGACAGAAGTGGACTTGGGCAGGGCACATCGGCAGACTACGAGGAAACCGATGGAAATCGCGTATCACAACCTGGAGACCTTACGAAGAGAAACGATCTAAAGGAAGACCGGCGAGGCGGTGGGGAGACGAACTAGACGAGTACTGGAAAGGCACCATCTGGCAGAGGATAGCGCAAGACAAGACAGGCAGATCTCGAAACGACATGCTAAGGCCATGGCTGAGGCCATATATATATATAAACCACCCCACGTCTTGAACTATATATATCCATGGGTGCTCCTGCTCTCACCACATCGACTCATCCCCAAACCCCTGTATACTGTATACTTTTGCCCGGAAACGCGAGATATCCATTTTCTTCGTTTTTAGAAAAAGTCAGTAGTATACAGGGGTTTAAGGATGAGTATATATATATATATATATATATATATATTATAAAACAAATCAGAAGACAGAACTAGACTTGGGCAGGGGACATCGGCAGACTACGAGGAAACCGATGGAAATCGCGTATCACAACCTGGAGATACACATATATATATATATATATGGTCTCAGCATGTCGTTTCTAGATATATATATATATATATATATGCTGAGGCCATATATATATATATCTATATATATGGCCTCAGCATATATATATGGCCATATATAGAAATTGCTGAGGCCATATATGTATATATATATATATATATACTCATCCCTAAACACCTGTATACTACTGACTTTTTCTCAAAACGAAGAAAATATATATCTCGCGTTTCCGGGCAAAAGTATACAGTATACAGGGGTTTGGGGATGAGTCGATGTGGTGAGAGCAGGAGCACCCATGGATAAATTCTAAGATGGCGCCTGCCTCAGTTATCTATTTGTATGTGTGTGTCTGTGAAGGGAGTAATGGACGTAGCGTATGTGTGCTGTATGTATGAAAGAATGATTCCTAACGTGCATAAGTAATAACCAACAAAACAACATATTGCTAATTTAATCACGGTTTTATTTATCAAAAAAGCCATCATCGTCAGTGTCACATGACCAGGTCTCGCAGTCACCGGTGTCAACGGGGACAACATCCGGATCATACAACGGGGATGGAGGATCGTAAAGCGGTCGTGTGGCCAGTAGTTGACGCATGACGGGACGGAAGCAGAAGTCGTGCGCATCACGTAGTTCCTCTTCCCTGGAACATATATCGAAACTTTGAAAACGGACTGTATGAATGAAACGTTAAAGTATTATATATACATATATATATGTATATATATACAGTCGGTTGAAATACGGTAGTGATGTAACCAGACACCACGTTACTAGGCGACACGTTAAGAGGGCAGGCTAGGGCAATAGACGGGTAGATATAAGGAAGGACTATGTTACAAGACGTAAATGTCATCGTGGAGAAGAGCATCCTGTGAAGTAGGTCATATATTAGTATAATAATTATTATTAGTAGTAGTTATATAATCGTTGAACACTTACGTCCACTCCGAGGCAGTACTGCTGTCGCTGTCGCTGGTGATACTGGATGTATCATCGTCTTCATTGCCAAAAAAAGATGATATAGACAACTGTTAGATGTGATGAATGAATTGAGTGTAATTAAGCGTAAGAAAGGCTAATGAAATGGAAAGAAGAGGTGATGAGGTAACTATGTACCTGAACGTGTAACACGTATGATATAAAGCAATGAGAAGATGCTAGAACTATCGGTTAAACATTCACGTCACAGGTAGGTTAACGTCTAAACACTGTGTAATTACCCACTTGAAGTAAGTGCCTAGTCGTGTAAAACGAATGACATAAAGCAAAGAGAGAAATATATATCTATATACTTTGCGAAAGTGTAGTTACTTACATTATTGCATTACCGGGTGCCTGACGTTGGCGCCATTGTTCGCGCAGTTCAGCCCATGGAATGTGACAAGCCATTGTTTGCGGTGTGTACGGAATGATTTGAATGTAACAAACGAACGATATATATTATTATTGATATGCAGACACATTGTATAGAAAGTTGTAAAGTACAAGTTATATCAGCATGGAGTCTCATGACATATGTAACCGCTGACAATTACCGAGTACCCCTAACCCGAGCACATGACGCGTCGTCCAAGTATCAGGAAGATAACAATGCGTGACCGCGGCTTATCAGAAAACAGACGACAATTATCGAGGACAGACCCTTGGGAGACGATCAGTCAACGAGAAGATAAGAACTATGTGTGTGCGGTCAGTGGTTTGTGCTAGACAGTGTCAACATATGGTGAATATGGACGTACAATTTAAGGGCGCTGGACATTACCTCTCAAACTTCTTCCCGTGTGATATTTACATATGGGGCGAACACTTCTGTTGCGCGGAAGCGGTATATCAATATAAGAAAGCCAGGTACTTTGACGATGTAATCACAGCGAGAAAGATTCAGACTACACGCAGCGGATTACAGGCGAAATATTTCAGTAAGCGTGTAACATGAGTCATATACAGGTGCACGACAACACCGTACAGGAATCAAAGGTCAAAGGACATCAAAGGGTTTTGGCTCAGTCATTCCATTTGGCTCCCTACTTATAAAAAAGAAATGATTAATGACATGTCATAAAAATCTACTGATAACAAATCTCTTATCTTAATTGCTTGCTGACATCCTACTTATAAAAAAGTATAAAAAAGTTTGATTAATGTCCAGTTGACCCCTTTTTATAGTCGCCGCGGGTTCATGTAAGTGCGGTTCATGTAAGTGTATAGTTGTATAGTGCTGACCTCTAGTGAATATGCGTAATGTTAAAATAAAGTAGACAGTAGCGCCTCTAGTGCAAGAATGATTAGACACTTATGTGTAAGGTTATAAAAATCGTGGTTATGTGTGAGGTTATGAAAACTCATGGTTATATAGACGTAAACAAATAGTGTAGTGTCGCCTATAGGGAAAAGAAAGAGTATTTGAATCCAAAGTAGACAGTAGCGCCACTAATGCAAGAATGAGTAATCAGACATTTATGTGTAAAGTTATGAAAATCGTGGTTATGTGTGAGGTTATGAAAACTCGTGGTTATATAGACGTAAACAAATAGTGTAGTTCCGCCTATAGGGAAAAGAAAGAGTATTTGAATCCATCGTGTTTGTGTACTAGCCAGGGAAAACTGGAAGGCTTATTATTATTCGGTCACTAGCCTAGGTCGGTGTATTATTTGCGTGTGTTTTGGGCTAGTTATTTTATTCTGTCGTGTTCCTGTACAAACCCATAGTCGGTGACGTAATACAACGGCTGCTGGTGTCGATGAATGATGACGGCATCGGTGACCTATGACTTCGATGGCGTCGGTGACCTAGTTAAGGCTAGCTGTAGGCGTAGTACAAAGTTCGGTCGTATGGCCGTGAGGCGGAACGCTAGGGGCTACAAATAATATAGACCGACGCTAACCGGAGAACGCGTTTTATTATTCATACTGTAACCTAGCTAGGAGTAAGACTGTTTTCTAATAAGTGTGCTGCATTATTAAGCTGAAGTTGGCTTTATAGTGGATTATTATTGTTCGTGCACAAGTAGTTGGAATATAGAGGCATATAGTAAAACGGATATTACGACGAGGACTGTATTGTGAACAAATGAAAGGAGACGGTAAGTTATATATTTTTATTAGTCAGTCGTTCGGCGTACGGCTCGAGTTCTTCAGTGTAACAAATCACGGGACCTGGGTTAATACTATGTCTTTTAGCGTAGAAGAGAAGGCATGGTATCACAATGTACAGGCGCTGTAGCTGCGACGTCAGAAGTTTTGGGCTCCGTATCACCTAGGAGGACCACCGAAACCGCCGCCCGGGTACGGTGGACGAGCGGGCCCGGGGTAAGGCCCGAAGCCATCCCCCAGCTGGGCACAAGGCGATCGCGTTGGTGTGCGCGGCGGTAGCGCTCGGCTATCAGCAGGTGGCGGGTGCAGTAAGAGTGCGCTATGTCCGCGGCCAACAGCGGATGGTGACGGCAGCGAATGAACGCCACGGCTTCGGCCAATTGTGCGCGGTGGCGTGGGCGACAGTAGCGCTCGGCGATCAGCAGTTAGCGGCGGCGGTGGCGGTGGCGGGTGTAGCGCGCCCCGGCCAACAGCGGGTGGTGACGGTAGCGAAACAATGCCACGGCCCCGGCCAAGCGAGCGTGGCGGCGGTGGCGAATCGAGGAGACTCCAGTCCGTAGGCACGTTAGTAGCCGGGGATGTTATACCAAACCCATTCCAATTGAGGGGTAACTTTTTCGATCTTAAATAGTAGATTCTGTAAACATAGACAACATTCTAGTTAGTATCTATTGAAGTATAAAAGGAAAAACATTATTTCAGGGAAAATAGTAGAATCTGTAAACATAGACAATAAATAATGAGCATCCTAGTTAGTATCGAGTGAATGTTAAAAGGAAAAGTTATTGTAGGTAGGTGTAACGTACCGATCGAGTTCTTTGCGCGCTCTCGCTAAATACAACTGTTGCTCCTCGTAAGTTGCGTGCGCCTCCATCGTTGCCGTTTAACGGAATGCCGGTTGTTGTTTACGACGCTCGCTGTAGGCCTATGAACGCCTGCCGTTGGACACGTAGGCCGTCACGTAGGCGTCTTTACCGATCGGGTTGCGTAATTGTCTAAATCCTTAATACAAGCCTAAATGTATAAAATAAGCGGTCTATAATACGAAGTAAGGACTACATAATCTTATAGTCAACTTATATTTGAAAATAACGCTCTATAAAAGCGACGCAAAACTTGTGCACTAACATGACCGAACGCTTTTTTATTTTCAATAACCTTACCAGACTCGGCTGTTTTGTGGTATCCGTGTTCGAGCGCACGGAGTCCATTCACTACGCTAGTATAAATAGAGCGGCCAAGAACGCCTCTGTATTTGCTTGTTCTCGATGTGTTAACGTCGTTTAATCTTCTTCGCCTTTACAGACTACTGCTGCCATCACCGCAGTCATGCCGGCCCAAGGGGAACAAGGCGCATTCGCTGCCTTGATGAAGAAGAAGAAGAAGATGGTTAAGACGGTTAGAGAACCGAAACCCTATACGTCAGGCGTCCCCGCTGCAGCACGGTCTACGACGACACCCGCTACCGTTCTCGCTGCCATCGCAGCGTCGCCACCGCCTAATACGGTACCCGCTGTTCCTGCCACCGTCGTCGTCGCCGCCGCCGCAGCGCCGCCTGATGCGGTACCCGCTGTTGCCGATGCCGCTCCCGCCGCCGATGCAGCACTGCCGCCGCCGGTCACCATCGACGCCGAACATGAGGTCCCTGTCGTGGCGGCCGACACCGCGTCGCTCGACAACCCGATATCGGTGAGTTTGAAAGAACTCATATAAGCGGACGACGGGTTGTATAAGGTATCTACGCCTGTCAGTATCGAAACAATTGCGTGGCGTTCGAAATGTATGTACGCGGAGTGTACGCAGTGTCGGCGTAAAGTTCAGCGATCTAGGGCCGGTACTATGATGTGTTTATCCCACGGCGTACAAGCTAAACCAAAAAACTATTTTTCGGTTCGCGCGATGGTAAAGGAAGCCGGCCCGAAGACCGATCACGAAATTTGGCTCACTCTATTCGAGAACGCCGTGTCGGAGCTCGTCTCGTACGACGCCGCCTATTTCGCCCCTATGACGCCGGAAAAATTGCGCGATACAATAATGGCCCTCGTCGGTACGGTCGTGGAAGTCTCCCTGCGAAAGACCATATGTGGTGATATGGTGACGTACGCCGTCAGGAGTCTGAGTACTATCCAGAAGCCTGAGGAAAGCGATCACCTTTGAATGACTAACGCTTCGCTTTTTGTGCTGTAGGACGTTGAACGTCGGGATCGTGTACTCGACGGTATAATCGCCGACGCTTTGAGGGCAGCGCACGCGGAGGAGGAGAAGGGACCGGCTGTTGAGAAGCGCCGCGTGAAAGTAGAGTACAACGCCGCCGCCGCCGCCGCCGCCGCCGTCGCCATCGCCGATGCCTTGAGGACAGCGATCAACGACGACGATTCCCCGGCCAAGAAGCGCGTGAAAGTAGAGTATAACGCCGACACTCCATGGCCGTTATTGGAGGTCGACTATAAACCGCCGACGCACGCGAACGTACACCGCCTGCCTTCGTACAACGATTCGGCTTCGGCTTCGAAGTCGTCGCCGTCGGCACCACCAACGTATGCGACCCTATGCCACGTGCCCGCGTACGGCGAGTCGGCGCAGATGGAGATCGTCTCTATATCGTCGGACGAGCTACCGTCGCTGATCACGGGCACCAAACGACCGCAACGAGCCGTGGTCGAAGCACCGCCGCCGTCGCCGCAGACTTACGACCCCCATCTGCAGGGTTCCCTCATAACGACATCCGTGGGGCGGTAAAGGTGCCTGCTGAACGCCTTCGCCGAAGTGATCGGGGAAACGGTATTGGATCGCGCGCGGCACTTCTGCGGTGAGTGCCCACCCAAGGAAGGGTGTCCCTTCGTACATATATATGGCTATCGCCTGATGTACGAGGACGAGGGTGGAATATGCAATCAGTTTTTTCCAGTCCGTGCTCGATTGGTACCTACATCGTTCGCTCGTGCCGTGCGCCGCGAGATTGATAATGATGGTACACAATCAATGCGCGCCCTGTCCGGATCGACGCTCGGAAACGGATGGCTGACTGGTTGCTAGGCACCGACTGGACTTCCTGCTTCGACAATGCGATGCTGGAGTCCGCGTTGGAGGTCTACCTGCTGAGAAGAGCCTCCATCGGCGATTGACGTTAATAGTTGAAGCTTTGTTGTAAGAGGTTCTCTCGGGACCCAAACATTAATCGCACCTGCCTTGTTTATGAACATTAGTCGCAGCCAACACGCGGGTGAATACCGCTATAACGAACTTTAATTTAGCCCTTGTATTCTCTGTAGGTGATGGTGGCATAAAGCCTTACGAATCATGTAGCATTGTTATAGTCATTGGTTTATCACGCTTTCTACGATGCTTAATAAAATGTTGAAAACGTATGAACAATCTTGTCTACTATTATGAAAACAAACAAACAAACAAACAAACACCATTTACCCGGTCCCAGTGAAACAAACACGTATTTTACAATCCCAGTTTAACGCGTGAATCGCCTACTAGCTAGCAAAAAATAAAACGCTTGCTTTCCCCGGTTAGCCGATATTATTTTTTAACCCTAGCAGCGTTCCGCCTCACGTCCATCAGGCTGTACTTCGTACCCGACGGCGCTCTGCCTACAGCGAGCCGTGTAACTAGGTCACAGCCTGTCATTAATAAGACACCCCTCATAGCGGAAACAAATCCTCTACGTTGTTTAATAATAATAATAACTTCGAAATCGATGGCTAGCGTCCGTTTATTAAATTTCCAAATCGTAGTCGGTATTTATTCGCCGCCTCCTAACGGTTGCGATTCCTACTACCCGTTTATAGGTAGTGTCGGGGCTCCGCAGTAGTTAATATCGTTTCGGCGTTGACTTGGACGGACGCTTCGCATAGAGAGAGAGAGTTAGTTCTACCACCTACCGACGACGATGCCTGTTTGTCCCTTATGCGGTCGCGCCGTCGATCGTCTAGAGGGACACTCGTGCTAAAAGAAGCCACAGCACCAATGCCCGAATTGCGATCGGTTTGGGTACTACAGTCGCCCGGTGCAACGCGTCGACGCCGCCGTAGCTGCCCGCCTGTTTCGGGTCGAAATAGGCGCGCTTCAGGCGGTCCCGTTAAGGGCGGCGGCGGAGCTTTCGTTGCGTACCACGAGTCCGCCGGGACACCATGACGATGGTGGCGGCGAGTCAGATCGATTTACCAAAAATAATATACAGATATATAAAGCGAAAGCTGCTGCGACTACGACGAGGCCGACGACGACAACCGACTTTCGAGGGAACATACTAGCTTGTGAGCGGCTCGGGCGTTTCAACCTCTTTAAATTTTCTCTCAAAATTCCGCTCTAGAGACTTAGCGCGACGACGTTTACCCGACCATTTCGTCGCCTGCTGCTGCTGCTGCATGTACGCTCGATGCCGGGGGTTACTGACGAGCTTCATAGGGACGTTCAGACGCCTCATACGGTCCCCGAATGCTTCCCATCTAACCAGCGGTAGCGCCTTCTTTCTTTTTCGCATAAGGTCGTTCACGAGATCGACCATGTTACTTCCCGCGGTACGTTTACCGTCGTACACGAACTCGCCGCGGTCGTTCCATCGACACAACGGGTCGGTTTTCATTTTCTCGATCAGCAGGTGGGCTTTTCCTTTCAGAGTTTTCGGCATGCTTTCCACGATCTCGCGCTTTGTACCGCTCAATGCCGTTGACGGCGGCAGCGGTGCCGGCGGCGGCTGGCCCTCCTCGGTCACCCCTTTCACCACGGACACGCGTACCTGTTGCTCCGCCCGAGACTCCTCCATCGTATTGTAGCGACTCAGCAGTTGATTGTACGACGCCACCTTCTCTCGCTCGGATAAATTAGCGCGGTCTAGAACGTTCTTCATGTCGCTATCCAGGCTACTCATCAAACGCGACATGGTCGTGCTCGGTGGCTGGTCGATTAACGGGAGGAGACTCTCCACCAACCGATGGTCTACCAACGCCATTTTCTTCGCGTGTTGCATAACCCGATAACCTGTCTGAACAGCGTGAGAAGGACGGTGCTCGCTAACGGGGCTAGTAGCGCTGTCAGAAACCCGCCCGCACCCGTTTGCAAGACCGACCGCTTCTGTTTGACGGAGACCTGTTTCGACGTCAACTATCGCAGATGCTTCTTGTATTTTGACAGTACTTTTTTCTGTTTCGCTGACAATTTCACGTTCCCTTTCAATATGTTATGCGCGCAGTCGCACAGACTACAGATGAAGTCGGGGTGTTCGTTGGCGATTATGGCTTTTCTCACCTTTATATTCTCACAGGCATTCAGCATCTGTATGCCCAAGATATGCTTCTTCACGCGCCCTGTCATCCTGACACCTCCCGACGAGTGACGTCCACGGTGACGCGTCCCTCTTTTTATAAACTCGGCACGTAGACGTACTGAACGGGATCGTCGGGAAAAATGGCCGAACGCAAGCGCATATTTCCGATTTTTCCTGTTTCAGATCCACCAGGAGATAACCGTAGGCTGATGACGTGGCGTCTTTGAAAGCTTCCATCATGTATTTTATTCTACCCGGATACATCTGTTTTGCCAGGTGACCTACTTGTCCCGCGTCCCGGGACTCTTGAATAGCACCATGTGTTGCGCATTTAGGCTGATTGTGCGGTTTTCTTTCCGTTTTGGAAAGAGAATCTGCAGAAGCTGTACGACGGACGTGTTGCAGAGATGACTTTTTAGTGAACAAAGTCGTGACCCGACTATCAGTTTCCTCCATAAGGTCATCGAGTACTAGAAGCGTCCTCGTTTCCGCGTCTAAAATCGTTGGATCCGGTAAACCGTAAACGAATTCTATATCGTTGTCATAGAGGCATAGGCTGTTTGCCACTGGCCGTAACACCACAGAATTTTCTCCGGAGGCGGGTCGATCATAGGAGAAGCGAACTGTAGTAGACGAGTGACGAAAGTAGTCTTACCCGTAGGTCCAGCCACTATACACGTAAAAGGATGCTTCAACGACGTGTCCATATCGACGACTGGCGCGCGGGAAACGAGCGATGACTTTTTATTCGTTTCTTCTATATTCATAACGCACCTCCATCAACAATTTGTCGAGCATATTTTGACCCTCTTTATTCCCGTGGGCGCTACCACAAAAGGCTTCTTTTGACGGTACCCACTCCACCAATTCGGCGTTCCCGGTAGCCATTAGGGCGTCTTTCAACTTTTTCGACGCTCCGAACTTACTCGTCAACATACGCCTTCATACACTCGACCCTAATGGCATCCCAGGTGGCTCCCATTTTCGTTTTCCTAATTCCGTAACTTCGTCGCTTCGCTATATACACCGACCACGACTGTTTCATGTACTCCGCGTTTTCTTCGTCTTCATTAAACATTGCTTTTCTAAGGTGATAGGCGTGCTCGACGGATCTGAAGCCCCGACCGTACGCCGCTACTCGACACGGATAAAATTCGACAGGAACGACGACCTGTTGGGCTATGTTTAGTGTTTCGTTTGTGCAACTCGTGTCTATAGTTTGGTTCGTGCAAAGTGTTGGTCTAAGTTTAGTGTTTCGTTTGTCCCACTAGTTGGTCTAAGTTCAATTCGTGCAACCTGTTGGGCTAAGTTTAGTGTTTCGTTTGTGTAACTTGTGTCTATAGTTTGATTCGTGCAACCTGTTGGGCTAAGTTTATTGTTTCGTTTGTGCAACTCCTGCCTATTATGCCACGCGATAACCCGTTTATTTGCCTGAAAGAGGAGTGATGCCACGCAATAACCCCAAAGCACTACCTGTTTAACCAACTCACCTCGCGTACAAAATTACTGCGCGCACCATGACGTCACTGACCATGACGTCACATGGTGGGATTACATTTCTGCGCGCACGTTCAAAACGATGGATAACCAAATCACTACCTGTTTGACCAACTCACATCGCGCACAAAATTATTGAAAACAGACCGTATTAATAACACGTTATATCTTACCTATGGGAGAGGTATTGAAACACAGATATTGACCGGTATTTATGGGTAACTAAATGTAATTAGGGGTAACTAAGGGTAAATAAAAGGTAACTATGGGTAACTCAGGGGTAATCAAGAGGTAAGTAAGGATTATTAAGCGTTTAATTTGGAGTATTTAAGAGTAAGTAAGAGGTAATCAAGGGTCATTAAGGTGTAATTAAGGGTATTTATGGGAAACTAAGTGTAATTAGGGGTAATTAAGGGTAAATAAGAGGTAAGTAAGAATTATTAAGGGTAATTAGGGGTTCAAAGTTAATGTTAGCTTAGTCAGTTGATGATATGATACTAGTGGTGTTATTGTTCAAACCAATACCTGCGTCATTTCAATTCTACGATGACGGCTGACTCAGCCTTCCGTGCATGAATCTTTGTAGTCACGTGACCGGAAGTAGGTTGCACTCCCTGGCTAAAATGGCGGTTTGGACAGGCGGGCACACGGGCGGGTTGGTAGTTTGGTTTATTATCGGACGGGGTGGGGTGGTGAAGAAGTCATCGGCGTCTTGTTGTGGTATAAAGTATGAAAAAACGAAATATTTTATGTAAATGAAACACAACACCATATTTTAATGTAGGAGTAGCGTCCCCTGACCGTACGGGCAGGCTGAAGGACGGGTAATGAGCGCCTCCTATTAAGGGGTAACCATGGATAATGAAAGGTATTTAAGGATAATTAAGATGTAATTATGTGGTACTTATAGGTAACTAAGGGGTGATTAGTGTTCGTACGCGTGCTTGCAAGAGTGCGTGTGTGTGTAGTGCAGTGCAGTGTAGTGTAGTTTTAGTGTAGTGTAATTAAGGGTATTTAAGGGTAACTAAGGGGTCATTATGGGTAATTTCATAACACATTGTCGTCTCAGTTATTAGAAACCGATAGAATCCGTTAGGATCCGGTTGAATCATTTAGAACTTGATTGAACGGCCCTCGCCGCCGATCTTCGGTGAAGGGCGGTGGGTACGGCGACGGTGGCAGCTCCCGCAGAGTTTCTTAATGGGTGCGTGCATATGTTTAAGGCTTGGATAGGCTGGTGGACGGGTAGTGACTGTCTCTTATCCGGTATATCATTGTGTGCGTATGAAGGTACATACGCGTTAAAATAAGACACTTGCACAAGTATAACGTGTTGAAACGTTAAAATTGTAAGCATCTTCATCGGTAATATACTAAAGTGTTACGAATTTACGATGTTCACGCGTTAAGATTCTAAGAAGTTACCTCAGTAATATACTAAAGTGACACAAATTTACGACGTTCACGCGTTCACACACTAAACATTCACTACACTGGCACGAATTTACGACACATACGCGTTAAAGTAAGAAAATTGTACAAGTCTAGTGTATTGGACAGCTAAAGTTTTACAAAGTTTAACAAGATTTAACAAGATTTAACAAGATTTAACAAGATTGCCACCCAGAGAATTAACTCTAGATGGCAGGTGGACCAGGAAGCCCTTTGGCTTATCGAGAGTCCGACCCTTTTATATATGTGTATCCCGCCCGTCTGAGGTATGCGTCGATTTTATTTTTAAACATATTCACGCTACTAGCACCCACACAATCAGCAGGTAATCTATTCCATTCATTTACAGTCCTTTGTGAAAATGAAAACTTTCTTATATCTAATCTACTCTGCTCCTTTGCTAATGTAACTTCATGTCCTCTAGTCCTTCTATCTTTCTTAACTGAGAAAAAAATATTTCTATCAATATTTTCATAACCCTTTAGTATTTTAAACACTTCTATCTGATCACCTCTCAATCTCCTGGTCTCTAGTGTTGTTAAACCGCATTTTTTTTGGCGTATTTCGTAACTAAGATCCCTCAGTTTTGGTATAATTTTAGTTGCTCTCCTCTGCACTCTTTCTAGCATATCTATGTCCTTCCTGCGATATGGCCTCCACGCTTGAATACAATATTCTAAATGAGGCCTAACTATTGTTTTGTACAGCGGTATTATTAGTTCTTTTTCCTTATACGTTATGTTTCGCCTAATTAATCCAAGGATTTGATTTCCCTTTGAAGCTGCAATTCCGCACTGCTCTGAAACCTTCATATCAGCACTAATGGTTAACCCTAAGTCCTTTTCTTTTTCAGTAGTACTTAGTACAGTACCCCCCATTGTATATTCTACCTCTTCGTTCCCATGTCCTGTGTGGAGGCATTTACATTTCCCAAAATTGAACAGCATTTGCCACTTTTCAGACCATTTGATCAACCTGTCAAGATCATCTTGTAAATGCTGTCTATCTCCATCACTTTTAATCCTTCTAAACACTTTTGTATCATCCGCAAATTTCAACACCTTGGTTGTTATTTCATCATCCAAATCGTTGATATATATTAAGAATAATATAGGTCCTAATACTGATCCCTGTGGTACCCCACTCAATACCGATTTCCAGTTTGAAGCCTCCCCATCAACTACTACACGTTGTCTTCTGTCAATCAGCCATTGTTCTATCCAGTTTATTATACCATTTCCTATGCCATTGGCCTTTAGTTTAAGCAGTAATCTTTGATGTGGTACTTTGTCGAAAGCTTTTTGAAAATCTAAGTAGACGATATCTACTGGTGATCCCTTATCTACCCACTTAGTGATGTCTTCCAAAAAACATAACATATTTGTTAAGCATGACCTCGCTTTAAAAAAACCATGTTGAGATGGGTTAATCAAGTTGTGTTTAACAAGAAAATCCACCATGTGATCTTTAATTAGTCTTTCTAATAATTTACAAATCACTGATGTTAAACTCACTAGTCTATAGTTCTCTGACTTGTTTCTCGAACCTTTTTTGAATAACGGTATAATGTTTGCTTCTTTCCATTCTAAAGGAACCACTCCCTCTTCTAATGACAAGTTGAAAACTGTTGCAAGCGGTATGCTAATTTGTTCTACAATTTCCAATAGTAGTTTGGGTGGAATACCATCCACACCAGGTGATTTATTATCCTTCATAACCCTTATTTTCTTAGCTACCATTTCCGGGGTTACAATTAATTGTCCTAAATAGTCTGAATCTGCCCCCTTGAACTTAGCCTCTGGTACTGGCAGTGAACTAATATCTTCCCTGGTAAACACTGAACTAAAGTACTCATTCAGGTCTTCTGCCATTAAGAATCCCTCTGATATTATATTTCCAGTACTATCTTCTAGAGGACCGACCTTATCTCGAACTTTCTGTTTGCTTCGAACATACGCATAAAAACTCTTGCTGTCATGTTTTATATTACTAGCTAATTGTTGTTCATAGCTTCTCTTTGAATTTCTAATTTCAGCTGTAGCTTGGTTAAGTGCTTCTTTATAACTGTTGTAGTCTTCATCATTTCCAGTATATCTACATGATTTCCACATCATTTGTTTATATTTAATTTTTCTAATGGCTTCTTTCGATAAGTGTTTCTTTTTTGACCGTTTTCCTTGTTTTTTTAAGGATACAAATTTATCGACTATGTACTTAATTTCACTCTTTAATATATTCCAGCATTCTGTTGCCGTCTTATTTTTCAGTGTGTTATTCCAGTCTATCTTTGCTAAGTATTTCCTCATGTCCTTATATCTTCCTTTGTGGAAATTTCTCCTATACTGCTTTTTACTATTCCTTTCTGATTTTACTTTGATGGTAAAATGTATCTGGTTGTGATCGCTACTCCCCAGTGGCTCACATATCTTGACATTGTCAACTAATTCATTCTGTGAGGACAAAACTATGTCTAACACATTCTCACCCCTGGTTGGTTCTAGCACATGTTGAGAAAGGAATGTATCTTGAACTAAAACTAAAAACTTGTGGTCCTCACTCCCCATACTCTGTAGAGATTTCCATTGTATATGCCCGTGGTTAAAATCCCCCATAATAATACAGTCCCGTTTGCTTACTTCCCTTATAGCGTTTTGTATTTTTTCATTCTCTTCTATGCTTATGTTTGGACTTCGATAAACTAACCCAACTGTTAACGTTGAGTTTCCTGTAACTATGTTACACCAAACAGCTTCTTCGCAATCTGCTTCTCTTTCTAATTTTATTTCATAAGCCTGAATAGATTCTTTAATATATAAAATAACTCCACCTCCCTTTCTTCCTATTCTATCTTTTCTAAACATTACATATCCTGTCAGTCCCAATTCAGCATCTGATATATCGGTGGTGGTCCAGGATTCGGTTATACCTATTATATGAGGGTCAATATCTTCTACCATAATGTTTAGTTCGTTTCTTTTGTTTACTATACTCCTTGCATTTAAACAAACACATTTATATCCAGTTTCAGAAGAGTTTTCCAGACTGTTATTTGCTGATTTATTTGTGCTTTTCTGTGAGTCCCCCCTGCGAATCTAGTTTAAATAGATACAACCTGTCCCACTGTCAACAGATCGCAGCAGGTTCTCTGAGAAAACTGCTGCCCCGTTTCCACTAAGATGGAGGCCATCTCTCATGTACATATCTTCCCTCCCAACAAAGTATCCCCATAAATCTGTGAATCCCACCCCCAAGATACCTCAGTAATATACTAAAGTGACAAGAATTTACGACTTTCACGCATTCATACGCTAAAAATTCACTACACTGGCAAGAATTTGCGACTCATGGATGTATCTACAACTGAAGGTGAGGCATCTTTGGACGTTTCTATATAGCACAGTGACTCCACTGTCGGATGTGTGGGTGGAGAGGAGTATATATATATATATATATATATATATATATATATATAATTGTATATATATATATATATATATATATATATACACACAATTATGGTAGTGATGATGATGATGATTATATATATATATATATATATATATATAACCACCTAGAACCAGGTCTGTGGTCGAAAAAAGAAACAAGATGCAGGTATGTATTTAATTGATAATGGTGTAATACTTCGAACTGTAATTAAGATAATTTAACAATAACATGAACTGGACCCCGACATTGAAATGGTCGGTGAAATCGAGGCAGTTCATTATAATGTTGTGATTTACACAGCGTAGATAGTATGCACGCTTTTGGGCATTTTACGAGATTTGGATTTCGTCGGTTTATATCAGTAACTACGTCACTCAAAACAACTTAGCTAACATTTTGTTGCACAAATTGGACAGAACAGGTTTTAGAGATTTACCTCATAGCTATATTACGGAAGAATTTAGATAGCACGAATTTACTGACGCAAGTATAATTTTTAGAGTTATAGTGAAGACTATGGTTAGAGTGTGTAGGCCTACCTTAAAAGTCGGCTGTAATGTGTATACAATGTAATATAAACTAAATTATAAGCAATGCCTTTACTGTAAATTGTAATTAGTTGTTCTACATTTGGCCAGATTCTCGAGCAAGCAATAGCCGAACAAGCGAACCCCTCCTGTGATTTCCCAGCCTCTCCAGTAAGTATATGTACTCCAAATATGTAAGTATATGTACTCCAAATACTGCACTGTGTGTGGGTGTTATTAATAATAAATTTGAAATAATGAAATAATATATAGGTAATAGTGATAATGTAAGATGCATTGCAATGTTGAATGTTGTATCTGTACTTTACCAAAGCAAATAGTGTTTTTATAAATACTTTATGCTATACATAATTATTTGAAAGAAGCTGAAAAAAATTAATCATTACATTTTTGTTTCCCAATTTCGTTTTCTTCTTGTAATGTTATGTACTTTTATTTACTTGTACTTGTTTACATGTAACACATTGTTGTTACAGGGCCAAGCTGATGTTGCTTGTCAGGTACAATTACCACTACCATGTAGAAATGTAGGGATCTCTGTAATGATCAAAGGAAAGTCAAAAGGTAACTAACTTGAAGCCAGACTCGCATAATGCATTGAGTCCATAATAGAATATTCATAATGTGACACTTGTCATATATTGCGTTGTAATGTTATGTGTAGATATGTAAAGTTTGTATGCCATAAGTTGCATTGCTGAGTGTAAAGTAGATCCTTTCTTGTGTATCTGAGAGATGACAGACGTTTAAAATAGGGCCTCATAGTATAGTAGATGTTGGCAGTTGGTTTCGTTTACCGATACCTAGTTAGTGCTTTGTGACTTTCGTTGGACTGAAAGCCGATTCGTGTTTTGTGTACAATCGTCCAACTGTGTGCGCTTAGTAAATATGTGTTTGTCAAAACGTGCTTTGGTCTTTATAAGCTTAGAAATAACAGAAGAACACACGTTAAACATGGTGCCCCGGGTGTATATGATTACACTATAGACGAAGCAGCGATGGACAAACTGTTGGCTCCGGATCCTCTGACAGAAGGTGGATATTTGCCGGAACAGTGGAAGCGGTTCAAACGAACATTCCAGCAATTTTTCGTGGTGACAGGTTGAGTAGACAAAGCTGATCCTGTAAAGATTGCATTGCTTCTGAGAACAATAGGTCAGCGAGGCAATTATATATATGAGTCGTTCACATGGGAGATAGAAGTAGACAAAGACAAATATGACAAAGTGGTTGAGAAATACGATAAATTCTGCGCCCCACGTGTGAATGTAGTGACCTTGACACAAACTGCTGACGCTGAAGCAGGGCCAAATGACTATCGATGAATACGTCACAGCGTTACACAATGTAGCGAGAGACTGCAAGCTTGGTAACAAAGAACAGTATGACAGAATGATGATACAAGCATTGTTACTCGGTGTTGAAAGCGACAGGGTTCGTAGACGTCTGTTTGAACGCCAAGAGTTCTCGTTAGACGAAGCTGTGGCTACTTGTCGAGCAATGGAAGCCGCGAGGGACGATCTCAATTCAAAACGTTGTATGAAAACCAGACGGAGTCGGTCCATGCTGTAAAATCCGCGTCTCGCCGATATGCTAACAACTTCAAGTCTAAGAGTGGTGCTCGCATGAAGCCAAACGCTGAGAACTGTAGTAAGTGTGGTGAACACCACCCTCCCAGAAAATGTAAAGCATACGGGAAGGAATGCTTCAAATGCAAAAAAGTGAATCACTTCGCAAAATGTTGCAGTAGTAGGACCGTGAGAAACGAGAAAGCTAACCAAGTGAGGACTTCCAAGCAAGAATGGAACTATTCGTCTGATGAATCGACGAACTGCATACACGTATCGACATGTGACCGGAAGATGATCGCGACAGTACGCGAATGGCAAGGTTCAAAGAAACCTTGAATTTCAGCTAGATACGGCGGCAACATGCAACATGTTGACCCGCCGAGATTATGCCAAGATGGGCAAGCCGCGACTGACCGCATCAACACAAGCAATAACGATGTATGACGACTCCAAAGTTACGCCAGACAGTTGGTGTACCATGACAGTAACAGACAAAAAGAATTACAAACATTCACTGAACTTTTTCAATCTCATCACAGTGAATGACTCTTCACATGGTGGCAGACGAGCCACCCGAGAACATTCTTGCAGAGTATGATAACGTGTTCAAGGGTATTGGATGTTTGCCGGGTGAATATGACCTTGAGCTAGACGAGTCCATTACACTAGTGCAAGTGCGACCGAGGAAGATCACTCTTTCCTTGAAAGAAGAGGTCAAAACCAAGTTAGATACACTAACAAAGCAGTGTATCATCGAGAAGGTAGAATCGCCAACTCCATGGATCAGTCACTTACACCCAGTAAGGAAGACGAACGGAACCGTCCATCTATGCCTTGATCCTCAAAACCTGAATCTAGCGCTCAAAAGAAATCACTACCAGATGCCAGACATCGATGATGTACTGCCCCAGTTGGCGGAAGCCAAAATGTTCAGCTTATGTGACGCCAAGGATGGATTCCTTCAAGTGAAATTGTCAGAGAAAACAAGTCATCT
The DNA here is from genome assembly GCA_020002185.1 of Paraescarpia echinospica. NCBI lineage: Eukaryota > Metazoa > Annelida > Polychaeta > Sabellida > Siboglinidae > Paraescarpia > Paraescarpia echinospica. The sequence continues at coordinate 94,519,677 of CM034531.1, read as the reverse complement.
AACCACATTCTGGACCCCCTACGGCAGATACAGATGGAAGCGAATGCCATTTGGTATCTCGACCGCACCAGAAGAGTTCCAGAGGAGACTCTCGAGTGCCTTGGAAGGACTCGAAGGTGTATCAGTTGTGGCGGACGACATACTGATATACGGGAAAGATCGAGCAGTGCACGATGACAATTTGAGAAAATTCCTCAAACGAGCTAGTGAATGTGGGCATAAGCTGAACAAGAAGAAGTGCAGATTTCACATGACAGAACTACCGTACATCGGGCACATCCTTACGTCAAAAGGTGTGAAACTGGACCCCAAGAAGGTGTGTGCAGTCAAAGACATGGAAGCACCCCGAAACTCGGAGGAAGTGGGACGTTTCCTAGGACATGTGAACTACATGGCCAAGTTCATGCCGAACTTATCAGTCGAGAGTGAGCCACTGCGTAGACTGCTGAATCTACCCAACAAAGAGTTCTGCTGGGGAGTAGACCAGAGAACTGCGTATGAGACTTTGAAACAAATGCTCACGTCAGAGTCACTTCTGCAGTATTACGACAGCCGTAAGCCGATCGTAATCCAGACAGATGCCAGTACAGCCGGACTGGGTGCAGTGTTAATGCAGGAAGAGAAACCGGTTGCCTACGCGCCGAGGTCTTTGAGCAAGAGTGTGTCGAACTATGCGCCAATAGAATCGGAGTGCCTAGCGATCGTATTCGCCATGAACAAGTTCGACCAGTACATCTTTGGCCACCCAAATGTGACTATTCACACGGACCATCGTCCACTGGAAGCGATCATGAACAAGTCACTGCTTACAGCTCCCAAGAGAATACAAGCGATGATGCTAGCCCTACAGAAGTATGCATTCACAGTGACATGGAGACCAGGCAAAGAACAGATCATTGCTGATTTGTTGTCGCGCCACACTCGTAACTGCGAAAAGTCTGAAGAACCAGCCGCACGAGAACACGTGTTTCAACTACAACAACACGAGTCTCGGTGTCGACAATTCGAGACGATCGATCCAGTCAGAGACTGTCCAGTGACAGGCACTCTGTATGTCAAGATACAGAAGGAGACTGAACGTGACAAACTCTATGTCGAGCGAGACAGACCATGTTTTGGCATGGGATGGCAGTAGATGTGAAAAAAACTGAGTGCTAACTGTCAGGCATGCAGAAGATATGCTCCAGAGCAGACAAAAGAGACCCTGCATAGCCACGCCATACCAAATCAACCATGGAGGAAAGTGGGAATGGACATATTTACCCACAAGTCGATCAACTACTTAGTGATCTCAGACTACTTCGAATTTGAGAAACTGAACGATATGTCAGCACGGGAAGTGATCGAAATCTGCAAGAGGTGCTTTGCGAGACTGGGAATTCCGGAAATTGTGCACTCAGACAATGGGCCTCAATTCTCCGCACGTGAATTTGCTGTTTTCAGCAATGAGTGGGATTTCCTGCACACAACCAGCTCACCATATCACTCCCAGTCGAATGGGAAAGCAGAGTCAAGTGTTAAGTTGGCGAAGAGACTATTGAAACGAGCTGCAGATCCGCAACTTGCGCTGTTAGGATACAGAAACACGATCAAAGCTGGTATGACAACAAGCCCAATACAGAGACTGTTACACAGATCCACAATATATATTATACCGCAGCTAGACTGTGGTCGAACCGATGACAAACAGAGCCGTACTGAGAAAGAGGGGAAACTCCGAAGGACCCAGTACCACTATAACAAGCATGCGCGAGACTTACCTCCGATCAAAGAAGGTACCCCGGACTTCACATCTCACAAACGAAAGTGGAAAGACGCACAAGTGTATAAACAACTAACCGATCGTTCGTATAGTGTTATTTCCCAAGGGCAAGTGTTACGTCAAAACCGTAAACACCTGATACCACAAGACACACCGACAGAAGTCGACAAGCCGATCATTACGGATGATCCGCTGAATCAAGACGATACCACAGTGCGATCCGTTCCTGTCGATCATCAGGAAATGAAAACCGACAGCAGTGTGCGATCAGCCGATGGTAACGTTACTCAGACTGTAACAACCAGAAGTGACCGTCTGATTAAGCCACCTGCATGGCACAAGGACTATGCCCTCTGATGCAAACATTCGTTCTTAAGACGAACGGGGATGTTGGCAGTTGATTTCGTTTACCGATACCTAGTTAGTGCTTTGTGACTTTCGTTGGACTGAAAGCCGATTCGTGTTTTGTGTACAACCTTCCAACTGTGTGCGCTTAGTAAATATGTGTTTGTCAAAACGTGCTTTGGTCTTTATAAGCTTAGAAACAACAGAAGAACACACGTTAAACAGTAGACACTATAGTTACCTGCGCGTGCCGGGCTTTGGGCCCACGAGCCATGCCTCTTGTAAATTTTGCGGGCCGGGCCAGACTTGGGTATACATTTTGCGGGCCGGGCCGGACCTAGGCTGACAAATATTAAATTATGCGGGCTTGGGCTGGCCTGGGACCAATATGTTCAAGTCTGCGCCGGGGCCTGGGACATATTCTGAATGTAATAACACTATATATTATGTAACATATTGATTAAAATATAATAATACAGTAATATAACTGATTAAAATAATAAATATGTGTGTTATTTTGCAGCCACACAAACCATGTCATTAGTTACTTGTACCATCATGACGCAAACTGATGACACAAGCAGATCGCAAGATCAAGACATGTATACAAGTAGCGATTCCAAAGAGGATGAAGGCGATGATTATATGCCCGCACAGCACATGTCATCAGACAGTGAATCTGACCATGGAGCAGACAGCCCCGACGTTGAGGAGCCTTGCATGGAAAACAAACCGCCTGTACACAAGGAAACAAAATATATCATTTTCTGGACATCGTTGCTCCAGCTCATATCTATGTGTTGCTGTTTTGAATGTGGCTGAAGGGCACTACAAACATCTACAATTGAGATCGGAACCATGCTAATTATAGCTTTCACCTGTAATGATTGTGGCCAACAGCACCAGTGGCACAGTCAGTCATATATTGGTAATCTTCCTGCAGGGAATATTCCTTTGTCAGCTGCAACACTGTTTGCTGATGCTACCATCGGGAAAGTCCTGTCATATTTGGGTGTAAAGGCAATTACAGGCATAACATTCTTTCGGCACCAGTCTAATGTCCTGCAGTCGACCATCCGTCGTGTTTGGATAGAACGTCAACAGTGGATGTTTGCCACCCATCAAGCAGAAGGAGAGGACCTGGTGTGTGGTGGAGATGGAAAATCTGACAGCCCTGGCCATTCTGCCAAGTTCGGGACATACACACTGATTGATCTAAACAATAAGGCTGTCCTTGATGTCCAGCTTGTGCAGGTTTGCTAATTCACATACACACGTACGCACGAATGCACGCACACACGCAAGATATGTCAACACAGACAGACAGACGCACGCACGCACGCACGCGCGTACACACACACACACACGAAATGTCAACATTATATACCCATAATATTGTTTAATATTATTGGTAAAAGTTTAATGTGGCTAATTGGCAATAAAATGTTTTGATATATCAGAGCAACCAAGTAGGCGGCAGTTATCATATGGAAATGGTGGGACTGAAGCAGTCACTCCAGTTGTTGGAAGATAACTGTCTAACTGTTGGAAAAATTGTGACAGATAGGCACGTGTCTATTACAAAGATGATGCGAATGGATTATCCGTGGATACAGCATATTTATGATATTTGGCATGTTGCTAAAGGTACGTACAGAAATACCGGTATCTTGGTTTAAATACTTAAGCTATTTTTAATGAGCAGCATGATGTATGTCGACATTCTTTGGTTTGCTAGTCCATCATATACATGGCCATTGTACTTACTGTCATTGCAGGAGTTGCTGTGAACTGAATAGCACAGGTACTTGTTCAACTTTACATAATGTTTATTATGTAGTCTAACACTAGCATGTGTGTATCTCGATAGGATTCAAGAAGAAGCTACGTGCCTTAGCTAAGACAGCAGATGGAGCATCTCTGAATGAGTGGATCTCCAGCATAGTGAACCACTTATATTGGTGTGTTATGTCGACACCGCCGGAGGATAGAGATGTGTTGCTTGCAAAATGGTGTTCCATTGTGGATCATGTGCAAAATATACATGAGGGTTTCGGTGAACCATTTCCACAATGTGTCCACGGCCCTCTAGAAGGGAGAGAACGGCAGAAACCCTGGCTTGAGCCTGGTATGTTTCGCATACATGTGTATAATCTGCAAGTGTAATAGTTTATATCTCCTCTGCAAAGAAACAGACAAGCTTCACCAGAAATACCTACAAAATGTAGCACACTTTGAATTTTTGCTTTTATTTACCAAAACATATTGAGTGAAGTATTTGCAGCTAATTCTTCTGACTACTTTACATTCTTATTAATTACATCCATGTAGGTACAACAGCTGCAGTAGACTTGGAGAAACTAGTGGAGGACAGAAGGTTTCTGGCAGACATCAGGAAGTTATCCCATGGTCATCAACCATCTTATGTTGAAGCGTTTCACAGTCTTGTGACTTGTTTCGCCACAAAGAGGCTCGTCTTTTCATACACTGGAATGTTGTGCCGGTAATTGTTGCTACAAATGATCCATATTGCCTGCACTTATTTGTTTTACGTTGACTGGGTGTAGTCAAGAGGACTTGTTGGCAAACTGTTGTTTCTAAAATAAATTTGTGATGACTAAGATTACTCATAATTAAATCGCCGTATCAATAAATCCAGGGGACGGCAAGTGCATATCCATATCAACAAATTGCAGTAAGTACGTGACTGTCAGTTAATAAACATGTCAGAATAAGTTTCTTACCATCCAGGACCATTCTGACAGCCTTGCATTTCAACGGGAATGTGGGAAGACAGCAGAGCACTACGCAGCAGGGAGAACTCATGTTTAGTATACACTACCCCAAATACAAACTCGGTGGCTACATAGTGAGGAAGGTCCTCGAAGATCCAACATTTGGTAACACAATGCTGGATTAATTCTTACTGACATACTCAACAATACCATCTTATACAGTGTACTAACACATGTAGCTACTATAAAAAGGTGCAAGGCATACATAGCCAATCGTCTTGATTGAATATAAAAAGTGGCAACTGTCAATGGTGAATGTTTGGAAAATGTCTTGCAACCATGTGTAACGTCCAAAAGAAGGTCAATGTCAAACTGACAAGTCATGTGCTTATCTACATCATGCTTACATTCCACTTATATCATAATAGAAGCTTTGTTTCTATTGCCCTCCACAAAACAGAACTGTTGTAGCATGCATGCATATTACGTCATCCACACTGTACAGGTCAACATATCAATAAAAATAAATAAATAAAAGTACTTATATAGCGCCCAATCAATTAAAATTGCCCTCGGGCGCTTTACATTCATGCACACGTATATAATAGTATTTTACATCAAAAGAAATGCTAACTAAGAAATAAATATGTAAAAAATATAACATTACCTTATAGTTACTAAAAAGAGAGATCATTAAAAAAACGTTTAAATAAATTAAGACATTCTTAAAAACTACTATAAATACATTCAGTTATACAAGAAGAATAACCATAAATATGTTAAGAAACTAATAAAACAAAAAAAATATTTATTAATAGAAAGCACATAAAATGTCCTCGTCGGTGAATAAACACTTGTAATGATGTTGCTATCCTGAGTATAGGAGGCAAATTGTTCCATAGAACCGCCGAGCAAACCGCGAAACGGTAGTTTGTGAGGCCGGTACGAATACATTTTCAAGTTACTACAAAATTATTACAGAACATCGCTACATATAATTCGAGATAGTTATTGTTAAGAAGAATGCGCTGCTTTTACAGGATATGTTGATGATTTGATGGAAACCTTGGTAGATGTGTGCACCAGTGCTGATTTGGATGAGGACATCCCGGCATTAGCTGAGCCACCACCACTGAATGCAGACTTTGTCAAACCAAACAAAGCTGACGCTGTGCAGGCTAGTAGTATAGCAGGTCCCTTACGACGCGTGACTGGATTGCCCTGGAGGAAATCCCATGTTAAAAGATAGGGATTTTGCATCAGGGCACGCCCGGGTTAAAAGATTGGGAATTTTACCCCATGTTAAAAGATAGGGATTTTGCACAGGGGCGCCACCGGGGCGCCACCGGGTTAAAAGATAGGGAATTTTTCCCCATGTTAAAATATAGGGATTTCCACCGGGAGGGACTCCCGGGTAAAAAAGATAGGTCATTTTTCCCCATGCTAAAGGATAGGAGCTATTATCGTAAACGTATACGACGACATTTTGAATTTTCCCCATGTTAAATGATAGGAAATTTTCCCCATGTTAAAGGATAGGGAATTTTCCCCATGTTAAAGGATGGGGATTTCCACCGAGGCGCGCCTGGGTTAAAAGATAGGCCATTTTTATCCCATGTTAAAGGATAGGGAATTTTCCCCATGTTAAAGTATAGGAGCTATTATCGTAAAGGTATTCGACGACTTTTTGAAAAAATAAAATATACCGAACAGCATTTGAATATGTCACACACAAGATTGCTTGGCGTGTAGGCCGAGGCTCCGCCAAGGGACCGAGCCCTTATTCGGTTGACGATGACATGTCTAAAATGTGGTGTTATAATAAGGCGTAATTTATATAATAAAAGGATTATAAATTCAGAGGAGGTCGTTTTATCTGAAGTAATGTATACGAAATGTATAGGACTATGTTATATCAGAACCTATAGCCTCGTTTTTTCGAACAGAGCGACCATCTTGGAATTAGACCTTTGTTATCATTTCCGTACTGTTGTACCTAAATTCGTGTGTCTTATAAAACCCGTACTCGAGACGTTTCTGGACATGTTTGTTTGTTGCGAGCGTGAGCGCACACTCCCTGTATTACATCAAAGCTATCATTGTGATTTGGTTAGCCAACATTTGTAAGAACTATATTGAACTCATGGCGTAAACTGGTATAAACTGGTATTGAACGCTCTGTGTGTTGGAAGAACAGCCGGGTATCGACATATAACATTTATACTTACCAGCCATATCTCACTTGAGTGTCGTTTGAAAACTTATCGCAAAACTGGTTCCAAACTATTTTGAAGTGATACTCCCTGTCCAAATGATAACGAGTCGGTGGCCTTGACACTAAAGTCGGCAAAGCTCTTTTTCGAATCAGGCGCGTAACAAAGTGAAGCGTTATGATAGAACAGCACAGGTGTATTAGCTATCCTTTGTAAGAACTTTATTATAAAATTCAATCACGACCTGCATAGTAAAATCATCGTTCACTACACTACAGCCATATCATGTTAAATACAATCCGGTATAAACTGATAACCAAGTCCAAGGCTCTAGGTGTTGGAAAATTACCCGTGTATTTGTCCTGTGTTAAAACATATGAGCTAAAGCCTACATTAAATGACAGGAACTTATCTGGTAAATTACTCAAACCATCTGCTATCTGTGTAATATTTTGGTCAAACCCTTTGTTTTGTAACAGTATTTGTCATACGCATTTTGTACTTACCAAGTTTAGTGCAGTTGATAGCCTGCTTTCAAAGTGTTTTGAAGTGATACTCCCTGTGCAAGTGATATCGACTTTGTTGCTTTGACACCAAACTTATCGAATAAAGAATTGGTTGCAAATCTCTTTTTCGAATCAGGCGCGTAACAAAGTGAAGCGTTATGATAGAACAGTACAGAAACATAACCTTTCAGATAAGATGTACCAGTATTTATATAGTTTATCGTATTAATGGTCAAGTGTATAAAGACCCATTAGAACGTTTTTATCTTTATTCCATAATTTTATGTGTTTAATGTCGTGCGTCTTCCGTAAACCTTTCAAACTTGCTTCTGTTGTAAAACACCTAACCTGGTATTGGTAACCGAAAACGGACCCATGGAAATATACGTAGATACATACTGTTATATATGACATATGACGTGTTCCTGTTCCTGGTTAGAGAGTTGTTCCGGACTTCCGGTAATAAAATGTTTTGTTCTATTTGACTACGTCAATAGTTCTCTGTAAATGTCGTACCCAATACACGACATATTGGCGACGAACGATGGGATGAGTAACCACAACAAGACGAGCTCTAGCACCTAGACCGTCGCACGCAAGTAGAACTTTCGCTGACTACGTCATTGTGAAAAATGGAAAACACGGGTTTCGAGCCGTTCGCCATAACGCCCGCTGACAGCGCAAGTGCGCGATGGGAGCGGTGGTTTCGCCGTTTCGACAATTTCGTCATCGCGCGAGATATAGACGACGACAGGCGGAAGAAGGCGATGTTGTTACACTACGCTGGTGAAGCTGTATTCGAGCTGAGTGAGTCTGTTGGTGTCGTCGACAGTGACAATTACGCTGAAACGAAAGACAAGCTTACGGCCTACTTCACACCGAAACGAAACGAAGAATATGAAGTGTTCGTCTTTCGCCAGTCACAACAGCACACTGGTGAGACACTGGACCAATTTCACGCTCGACTTCAACTGCTGTCTAAAAATTGCAATTTTCAAGACAAATCGCGTGAAATAAAATTGCAAATCATTCAGAAGTGCACGATGCCTAAGATTCGCGAAAAGGGACTGAGTGAGGCAACGATCAGTCTCGATCGTTTGCTGACGTACGGTCGTACGCTTGAGTCCACAATGCATCAATCATCGGTCATGGGGACCAACGCCGCGTCAACGACGAACGTCAACGCAGTTTCCAGTGATCGTCATCACCACCCGCGTTCGAGGAAGCAAAACCGCGACTGGACTAGTCGTTCTGTTGGTCGCCAGGGTGCGCCACCGAAAACTGACAATCAACGAAAACCCCGTCGTGTGGCGCCACCGCGCTGCAGCGATACCGTTTCAAAATATGGCAATGCACAATCTTGTCCAGGCTGTGGAAAATCTCCGCACAATAGAACGGAATGTCCAGCTTGGGGCAAAACATGTTACAAATGCGAAAAACCTAATCACTTCGCTAGAGTGTGTAGAGCTGTCTTGGCAAACACTAATTTGGTAAAGGACGTTCCACAACAATCAGACAATGCAGGTTTATGCAACGACACATACACATTAAATCTGTACAACTGCAACGCCACGCGCACGAACACTGTCGCACCATACATGTGTACAATTGACATTCAGAGTACACGAGTCAAGATGGAAATTGATACTGGGGCTTCAGTTTCGTTGATAGCAGACAGAGACTGGGTTAGAATCAAAGAGGCTAATCCACAGCTGACACTCAGCACACGTGACGTGCCAAGTCTGCGCACGTATTCAGGCGACACAATTCAACTACTGGGGCAGGTGCTATTGAATATACATCACAATCGCCAACATCATACGCTGAGTGCGCTGATCGTCCCAGGGGCTGGTCCGAATCTGCTCGAACGTGATTGGCTGTCGGTGCTACGTCTTAATTGGGCTGAACTGCATAAAATGGACCAAGATTCGTTTCTTGAGCATTACCAAGCTGTCTTCACGGCAGGACTAGGCAAGCTCAAAGGAGTTACTGCCAAGTTGTACATTGACGAGTCTGTACAGCCACGGTACTGCAAACTACGTCCAGTGCCGCTCGCACTTCGTGCAAAGGTAGAAGATGAACTAGAACGCCTACAGGCTGAGGGCGTCATTCATCCCGTTGAGTTCTCAGAATGGGCTGCTCCTATTGTACCAGTACTCAAGTCTTCAGGAGACATCCGGGTTTGCGGAGACTACAGGGTCACGATAAACAAGGCAGTGAAGGTCGACAAATATCCCATTCCCAACATCGATGATCTGTTCGACAAAGTAGCTGGTGGACAACTGTACACAACGCTCGATCTAAGCAACGCTTATCAACAAGTTGTCCTCGATCAGGAGTCGCGCAAGCTAACCACAATCAACACCTCCAAAGGTCTGTTCGAGTACGAACGCCTTCCGTTTGGCGTATCTTCTGCTCCTGGAATTTTCCAACGCATCATGGAGCAACTGCTGCAGAACATTCCTATGACCGTGGTATATATGGACGACATCCTTGTTTCTGGAAGGACACCAGAGGAGCACGACAGCAACCGGCAAATGGTGCTCACGCGACTGCTCGATACTGGAATACGGTTGCAGAAGGAGAAGTGCACGTTTCGACAGACATCTTGCAAGTACTTGGGCCAGATCATCGACAGGGAGGGCATCCACCCGACGAACGACAAGGTGCTCGCCATACAGAGTGCGCGTGCCCCGCAAAACGTGCAGGAGTTGCGCAGCTACCTTGGTCTGATCCACTATTATCACAACTTTCTGCCGAACATCAGCAACCTCTTGGCATCGCTGCATGAGTTGACTCGATTGGACGCGAAGTGGAAATGGAGTGCGATTCACCAAGATGTATTTGAACGATCAAAGGCATTAGCAACCGCCTGTAGCACCACTACACTCGTGGAAGTGGCCAGGTCGCGCTTGGCACCGAATCCATATTGACTATGCTGGACCGTTTGAAGGTCGCATGCTGTTGATCATTGTGGACGCACACAGCAAATTCATCGATGCTCATTTGGTATCAGCACTGGTACAGCAACCACGAGCATAACTCTCACCAAACTTAGGCAAACATTCGCATATATTGGACTGCCTAACACGATCGTCTCGGACAATGGAAGTTGTTTCACAAGCGAGGAGTTTGGACAATTCTGCAGAGCAAATGACATCAGACACATCAGATGTTCACCGTACCACCCATCAAGCAATGGTTTAGCTGAGAGAGCAGTGCAGACAATCAAGGCTGGTCTGAAGAAAACCAAAGGTAATCTGGAAGACAGATTATACACTCTGCTAGCGAGGTACCGGATCACGCCACAGGGTACCACGGATCGAACACCTGCAGAATTCGTATTCAAGACTTCACCTCGAACACGCCTGGATCTCATACGACCATCAGTTCAAGATCGCGTTCTGCAAAAACAGGCATACGACAAGCAACGTCAGGACGCTCATGCGGCTGCACGTACGTTCCGAGCCGGAGCCTGCGTCTGGGCCATGAATTTCCAAGGAAAACCTAAGTGGGTTTCGACAGTCATCCAGAACCAGCTGGGCCCACTCACGTTCACCGTACGTTTGAGTGATGGCCGCCTTTGGAAACGCCACCAAGACCATCTCAGAGAGAGACGACCTGATGAAACGGAGACGGTTGATGCAGAACAACAACAACAGCAGCAGCAGCAGCAACAATCGGTTGTTCAACTGCCAGAAGTACTACCTCCGTCGCCAGCTATCGACGCGGAGGCGATAGCGAGTACTCGACATTCAGTGTCTACAGAAGGTTCGGAATCGAACTTTCCCAACGTCACTGTGACGGAATCTGCGACACCAAGATTGGTGGCAAGTCCCGTGAGAAGTTCTACCAGAGTAGTGAAAGCACCTATAAAGTTAAACTTGTGAACTATAACTACAAAGTTAGTGTACTTATCAGTGTACGTTTTTATTTGCACATTTTCTACGAGCTGTAGAACACTCTGGACTGTTTTCTAATTTAGTTTATTTCATTCATAGAACAGTGAACTCTAATACAAGTTTGTTTCCTAAAGAGGGAGGAATGTTATATATGACATATGACGTGTTCCTGTTCCTGGTTAGAGAGTTGTTCCGGACTTCCGGTAATAAAATGTTTTGTTCTATTTGACTACGTCAATAGTTCTCTGTAAATGTCGTACCCAATACACGACACATACATATACAGACGAATATAGTGTGTGTATATGTGTGTGTGTGTGTGTGTGTGTGTGTGTGTGTGTGTGTGGTGTATGTGGTGTGTGACTGTGTGTGTGTATGTGTGTGATGTTGTGTGTGTGGTGGTGGTGGGTGTGTGTGGTGTGGTGTGTGTGTGGAGTGTGTGTTTGTGTGGTGTGTGTGTGTGGTGTGAGCGTGTGTGTGTGTGTGTGGTGTGGTGTGGTGTGTGTGTGTGTGTGTGTGGTGTGGTGTGTATGTGTGTGGTGTGTATTTGTGTGTGTGTGTGGTGTGTGTGTGTGTGTGTGTGTGTGTGTGTGTGTGTGTGTGTGTGTGTTAGCGTGTGTGTGTGTGTGTGTGTGTGTGTGTGTGTGTGTGTGTGTGTGTGTGTGTGTGTGTGTGTGTGTGTGTGTGTGTGTGTTGTGTGTGTGTATTGGGTGTGTGTGTGTATGTGTGTGTGTATTGTGGTGTGTGTGTATGTGTGTGTTGTGTGGTGTGTGTGTGAGTGTGTATGTGTGTGTGTGTGTGTGTGTGTAGTTTGTGTGTGTGTGAGTGAGTGTATGTGTGTGAGTGAGTGTGTGTGTGTGTAGTTTGTGTGTGTGTGTGAGTGAGTGTGTGTGTGTGAGTGTGTGTGTGTGAGTGTGTGTGTATGTATGTGTGTGTGTGTGTGTGGGTATGTGTGTGTGTGTGTGCGTGTGTGTGTGTGTACTGTCTACTCCATTGTCGACACACTTCAGGGAATGTTAGAACTGTAGAGTCAGCCATTACAGTCACATGACTTGAGGTGTGACGGAACTTGTAGCGTAGCGCTTCATGTCTATAAATACGTGGGCACCATCTAACGGGTAACCAATTCACTAGTCGGAACTTATACTTAGACTGACGAGTTCCAAGAGTCATTCCGTTCTTTACATTTCAGCCGTAAACACCTACATCATGAGCTTATCGCCTATTCTACCAGCTGTCAACAAGTTCACACCATCACCAGTGCCAGATTGCAAGAGATATTTCACACGTCGGGACAGCTGGAAACGGCACAGTGTCCGAAGTTGCTGTGGACCGTCAACAAATGTTACGTTGCCAAATTCACTTGTCTCTGTGCCACCTGCGTCTCTGACCCCAGCGACAACCCCAACATTCCCGTCTCCATCTCAGGTGACCATGGAGTATTCAAAGAAGATGGCCCTTGTCGATCCCCGTATTTTGGAAAACATTCAACCGCAACGTCTTTCGACTGCTAACCCTATCGAAAGTGTCTTGCAACGACTCGACAACGAAATACAAGGCATATTAGAACGAAGTGATATACACGAGAGGGAAAAAGTTGTGTTGTATAACCAGGTATTGAGTCGGTACAACGATCTTTCCGACAAACGTATCCAAGAACCCGTGCGTGTGGTCATCGAACAAATTCCCAGTGAAGGGGAAAACAAAGTATAACCTGCTAACGAAAATGAAGTCGTCGAAAAGGAGAGCATCGAAAACGAAATCATTGACAGCGTTCCAAAAACTATGAAGCAGAAAGCACGAAGACTACTAAGTAAAATGAAAAATGCCGTAAGGTGGAACGATCGCGGCGAGATGATGTACAGAAACAAGGTGGTACCCGGAAGTAACATTGTAGATCTCGTGAACGACGTGTTGAGAAAACGGAAGTCGTTTGAACCGGTGGGATGGGAAACCTTCGCTCGCCAATGGATTTAGTTGGGAACTCAGATCGTTTGCTTTACATGCAGACAGCGTCAGTGGACGACGATAGGTCAAAGGAAACCAGCATTCTATTTGACAGCGATCGTAATCGGAATCGTAGACGACCTGCACCATTGCGGCGCGCAGCTCATTCGGTGACACCTTTGCAAATCACACCATATTAGTATTACCGATTTGCGACAAAAACAGGTTCGCGTGGGACCTACAATCCACAGGAACAGTGTTCAAGAGAGAGCATATGGGGAATATTCAAATAAAATCGTGTTTATGCTATGGATGAGTGTGTTTGTTTGTTTTTAGTTTTCATAGTCATCAAGACACAACTAACTTTTCTTCATTTCACTGACAACAAAGTTGCACAAACGAAACACTAAACTTAGCCCAACACGTTGCACGAATTGAATGTTAAAGGATATGAAGTTTCCCTATGTTAAAGGATAGGACATTTTCTCCATGTTAAACGATAGGCCATTTTCTCCATGTTAAAAGATAGGAAGGTTCCCCATGTTAGAAGATAGGGCATTTTTTCCATGATAAACGTCAACTCGATGTATCGTAAAGACATACAACGACATTTTGAGTTTGAGGTGCCAAACATCACATACCTTCATGTCAAGAGACGATCATCTGTTCGGATTCACGTCCAACGAGGCGACCATAGGACTCGTATGAGGTATCGCTTCTTTTAATGGAAAACATGTATATGAAGCAGCCGTCTTTACAACGTAACAATTCCATATTTTTAAATAGTGCGAGCGACCAGATACGATACGACCTTCCCGAGAGTCGAAAAAGGAAAGACCAGAATCGTCGGAAGCACGGTATATACACTAGTTTTCGGCGTCATCTCATTTGCATAACCAATCAGACCGAACGTACATCACGTGACTTCCCTTAACATAAGAACTATGCACGTTCATGAGACAGGCGACATCTGATGGCCCCAACGGATAGCAATGTAACTACGAATAACGCCATCTACCGACCATGACAGATCTCTATTCGTCGACACACTTCCGGGAAGGATGGAACCTTAGAGACCGTCATGACAGTCAAGTAACTTCCGGTACGACTTTACTTCCGGCGTACCGACCCTAGTAAAGGCCGCCATGACAGTCAAGTGACTTCCGGTACGGCATCACTTCCGGCGCAGCGCCCCCTAGTGAATAATTGCCGTACTACAGCACATGATGGCGCCATCTAGCGGGTAAAAATATTTAATTAGGTTAGATAGAGAACAAAGTTGGGGTTAAGCTCGCGAAAATTTATACAACCCACCACACACACTCACACACCACACCCACACACATACACACACTCACACACACACTCACACACACACACCACCACACACACATACAGACACATACACACACACCACCACCACACACACACATATACACACACACTATATTCGTCTGTATATGTATGTATCTACGTATATCTCTATGGGTCCGTTTTCGGTTACCAATACCAGGTTAGGTGTTTTACAACAGAAGCAAGTTTGAAAGATTTACGGAAGACGTACGACATTAAACACTACAGTATTGAATAAAGATAAAAACGTTCTAATGGGTCTTTATACACTTGATCATTAATACGATAAACTATATAAATACTGGTACATCTTATCTGAAAGGTTATTATGTTCCTGTACTGTTCTATCATAACGCTTCACTTTCTTACGTGCCTGATTCAAAAAAGAGATTTGCAACCCATTCTTTATTCGATACGTTTGGTGTCAAGGCCACCAAATTGACATCGTGCCTCGAGCATAGTGCATCGTGCATAGCGTGTCGATTGTATTTACTTCTTTAATAATAAGCTAATGTTCCAGGTCAAATAATTATACTGGTTTGTTTATAGCCGGTGTTCGATATAGTTCTTAAAAATGATAGCTAATACACATGTACTGTTCTATCATAACGCTTCACTTTGTTACACGCCTGATTCGAAAAAAAGATTTGCAACCAATTCTTTATTCGATAAGTTTGGTGTCAAGGCCACAAAGTCGATATCACTTGCACAGGGAGTATCACTTCAAAACACTTTGAAAGCAGGCTATTAACTGCACTAAACTTGGTAAGTACAAATTGCGTATGACAAATACTGTTACATGACAAAGGGTTTGACCAAAATATTACACAGATAGCAGGTAGTTTGAGTAATTTACCAGATAAGTAACTGTTCTATAATTCCCTGTTTTAACACAGGACAAATTCACGGATGTTTTTCCAACACATAGAGCCTTGGGCTTGGTTACCGGTTCATACCAGTTTGCTTATAGCGTGATATGCATGTAGTGTAGTGAACGATGATTTTACTCTGCAGGTCGTGATTGAATTTTTTAATAAAGTTCTTACAAAGGATAGCTAATACACCTGTACTGTTCTATCATAACGCTTCACTTTGTTACGCGCCTGATTCGAAAAAGAGGTTTGCCGACTTTAGTGTCAAGGCCACCGAGTCGTTATCACTTGGACAGGGAGTATCACTTCAAAACAGTTTGGAACCAGTTTGCAATCAGTTTTCAAGCGACGCTCAATTGAGATACAGCTGGTAAGTATAAATGTTATATGTCGATACCCGGCTGTTCTTCCAACACACAGAGGGTTCAATACCAGTTTATACCAGTTTACACCATGAGTTCAATATAGTTCCAAATCCAAATCACAATGATAGCTTTGACGTAATACAGGGAGTGTGCGCTCACGCTCGCAACAAACAAACAAGTCTAGACACGTCTCCAGGACACAGTAGCACACAGTACCGTCGGTTTTGTAGTGTGTTGGCAAAAGTACCAAAGAAACTTCTAGAATGAAATTTTACAGGGGAATTGACCATAACGTTACATGATGGGGTTATATTCAAGCGCGCAAGTTCAAAACGATGGCTAACCAAATCACTACCTGTTTAACCAACTCACCTCGCGCACAAAATTACTGCACGTAGCAGTTTGATGACGTCATGCAGGGTGCGCACGCTCACGCTCGCAACAAACAAACACGTCCAGACACGTCTCAAGTACGGGTTTTATAAGAGACACGAATTTAGGTACTACCGTAGGGAAATTATACCAAAGGTCTAATTCCAAGATGGTCGCTCTGTTCGAAAAAACGAGGCTATAGGTTCTGATATAACATAGCCCTATATGTAGTCTACATTTCGTATACATTACTTCAGATAAAACGACCTCCGCTGAATTTATAATCCTTTTTTTTAATATAAATTACGCCTTATTATAACACCACATTTTAGACATGTCATCGTCAACCAAATAAGGGCTCAATCCCTTGGCGGAGCCTCGGCCTACGGGCCAAGCAATCTTGTGTGTGACATATTCAAATGCTGTTCGGTATATTTTATTTTTTCAAACATTCGTCGAATACCTTTACGATAATAGCTCCTATCCTTTAACATGGGAGCGCCCCTGTGGAAATCCCTATCCTTTAACATGGGAAAATTCAAAATTTAGTCGTATACGTTTACGATAATAGCTCCTATGCTTTAACATGGGGTAAAACGCCCTATCCTTTAACATGGGGTAAAAATGCCCTATCTTTTAACCCGGGAGTCCCCCTGGTCGAAAATCCCTATCCTTTAACATGGGGAAAAAATGTCCTATCTCTTAACCCGGGAGCACCCTGGTGGAAAATCCCTATACTTTAACATGGGAAAAAAATGTCCTATCTCTTAACCAGGGAGCACCCTGGTGGAAAATCCCGATACTTTCACATGGGGAAAAAAATGTCCTATCTCTTAACCTTGGCGCGCCCCCGGGGAAATCCCTATCTTTTAACATGGGGTAAAAATGGCCTATCTTTTAACCCGGGCGCGCCCTGGGGGAAATCCCTATCTTTTAACATGGGATTTCCTCCAGGGCAATCCAGCGTCCTCGCTAAGGGACCTACTATACTACTCAGGCTCATGTTACGAGGTTTCACAACGGTGTGTGAAGAAACGCTTGGTGTGTCTCATTTAGGGGTCACTATTACTGTCTGCTTCCTGGAATCCAGTGAAATAAGCTGTTGGAAAGGTTTGATGGATTGTCTTAACCGCACATGACGGAAGTGGAACTGGAATCTTCCTACCCAAGAACTGGTAGCGCCATCGAATGAACTGTCTGTATGCTGTATATCTCTTCCATCTAAAATATGTGATATGTTTTGTTTTAAATACATGATATGGTCAGTTTCTATTCACATTATATTTATGCATGTTTATGCATACGTTGGGGAGAGGAGGCAGCAAGATGGGGGTAAGGCTTCAACAGCTACATGTTGATGCATATATTGGGGAGAGGAGGCAGCAAGACGGGGGAAAGTCTTCAACAGCTACATGTTGAATCAGGTTGAATTATGTATATTCCAGGAAAAAACGTTACAGATATTTGTTGTTTTATATAGGCCAACAATAGGTGCGATTAAGAGTGTAGTGGAATTTGTTGTAACTGCATCGTGACTAGATGAATGCATGTGAAGTGAGTAGGTGTTACTCTACTTGAATATTAAAATAAAATAACTTGCTCATTTCCATGAAAATCTATTGGTCCATATTGTTGTCTGTATTGCCATCATGCTGGGTGATGCAGGTCACGCCTGGCTGACTCCGCATAATGTCTACCACTCGCATCTGTTCCTTGCAGCAGACACCATCATGCTGGGTGATGCAGGTCACGCCTGGCTGACTCTGCATAATGTCTACCACTCGCATCTGTTCCTTTCAGCAGACACACTCTAACAGTTAGTCTAGGCACACAGTGGCCACAGCTGCACCTAAAGTAAATTCTCACGATGTGTTTTGTAAATCAAGTTTAGTAAGGAATGTTGTTCATGTTCCTATAATCTGAAATCTGTCTGAATAAAACATTGACATAATACTAGTAAACAAGCATTGACCTTGTTTTGGGCATGCTGGAAACGTCTGATTTTTTCGTCATTCGATTATCGCAATTTACTCAACATAATTTGTATAACCATTTGTTTAAACTTAATCTATGAAAAACTGTTAATGATTTAGATTATCTGCCTGTTGGGCACCAACTTTATTCAGATTGTTGTGAAAACGGCATATCCTGTTACGTTGCCGATTTTGTGTCCTCAACTAGACTAGTAGAGTAAGTGCGTGCGAACTAGAACATATATATGAGTTCATATACTCACGAACGGAAAATTAAACTTTTCTAACAGTTCATTTGCAGAAATTTGACAAAATAGGTATTACAGATTTACCACATAGAAAAAACTTATATTTTACGAAAGAATTTGATCAGGTTTTGTTAAAACGTCAAAAACGATAGGACGCACGATTTGTGCTCCCACCAGTATAAATGATGATCAAGCACGGCCTTCTTTATTTTGCGAACTTTCTTAATCTATACACGACGAACTGTGCATTGCCAACATCGCAGATATTATATACCACTGCTAGTATAATGTATTCTAGAATACATTATATAGTTGCGATTATTACCATTCTGCGTTCTGCAGTCGATCGTCTTCGACACTGTGACTGGAAGAACATTCCTGCTTGGCATTGCCAGCACGTTCGCCAACAACGTCGTCTAAAGGCAAATACGGTTCATACCTGTATGGTTTTATTTTCCCTACAGGACTAACATAATAATAATAATTCCGTTTTTTATATAGCGCTTTTTAAGTAAGTAAATACTAATCAAAGCGCTTCACATACTAAAATGACATGTTGACTAAATGTTAAAATATAAATTAATTAAATAAATAAGCTAAGAAAAAAAAAAAAAAAAAATTAAAAAAATTAAAATACAATTTCAAAAATAAATAAATTAAAATACAATTTCAAACATAAATACGTTAAAATACAATTTCAAACAATTAAATTAAAAACAAATCAATACTATAAAATAGAAACCAGTGTCATTTAGGTGTGGCAGCAGTGCTTGCATCAAGGCATGTAGTGCATGCGAAATAGATGGGTTTTAAGTTGTTTCCGGAAAGCCGCCAATGTTTCAACTGATCACACACACTATGGCAAGCTATTCCACATATGTGAGCCTGTCACTGCAAAGCTGCCCCGTCCGATAGTTCTCTTAGACACCGTCACCGCGAGAAGCGTTGCGTCACTCGCCGATCGCAATGCACGTGTGGGCGCGTTGCGAACTATCGCACAGTTGAGGTAGTTCGGGGCTAAGCCATGCAGGATCTTAAATATGTAAGTACATATCTTGAAAGTAATTCTCATTCTGATCGGCAGCCAATGCAGTGATTGCAGAATTGGTGTGATGTGATCTGACGCGGTTGATGAGGCGAGCGGCTGAATTCTGAGCTCGTTGAAATCGGTTGGTCTGTCCATTGTTCGATCCACCGAGTAGAGCATTGCAGTAGTCGAGGCGACTTAGCACAAGACAGCGTACCGCAGCATGGCACGCGTCTCGCGTCAGCAGGTGACGAATTCTGCCGATCATGCGTAGATGGTAGTAGGCCGAAGAGCAGTAGCTGGAGACGAGGCGGTCTAACTAAATGTGTCGGTCGAAGTAGCAGCCTAGATTTCTCGCTGCATCTGTTGATTGCAAGGTAAGTTCAGGTAGTTCCAAGCTAGGGCTGCCATAAACACGTAGATTGTGCGGTGACTGCAGCACGATAAACTCAGTGTTATCATTGTTTAGTTTAAGTTGATGAATCAGCATCCAGGTTCTAATCTCGGCGATGCACTGGATGAGCAGCTGTTTAGCGTTTTCCAGTTCGTCAGATACCATAGGGTTATAGTTGACATATAACTGGATGTCATCAGCGAATCGGTGGTAAAGCACATTATGTTTCTTGCAGATGTCAGCAATGGGTGTCGTATATGCGTTGAACATCACTGGTCCAAGTACTGAACCCTGAGGTACACCGTGGTAGATGGGGATTGCGTTCGAAGAAGACGAACCAATCGTGACACACTGAGATCTGCCGGTCAAATATGATCTAAACCAATCAAGCGCCATACCGCCGATGTTGAATCGTGAAACCAGAGTGTTCAACAATTCGTCAATGTTAATCGTGTCGAATGCTGCACTCGTGTCAAGAAGAACCAGCATGACACAACGTCCCGTGTCAAGGTTGCGCACGATGTCGTGTTGTACTTTCATCAGAGCTGTTTCTGTAGAATGATGTTGTCTATCATGACAATGTTCCTCAACATCCTCGATTTCAAGTGACAATTCTAGACTTGAATCAGAATCATCAGATTCGCGTAGGTCGATGTCTTCCTGACTGCACTCAGCCATGTTTATTAATATAGCTCTCCTTGAAAAATTCCCCCGCTGACGTCACAACATGGCGCGACTGGTTTAGAAGAACCTAGCGACGTCGCTGCGTATCATCACATTTATTCTCAGCTATTACAAATGTGTGTGCAAAGTCGTGGTTTGTACTGTTCTGAAAGTATCTTATTTGGCTAATAGGTGCTTACTACAAAACAAATAGAACGTATAACAATCTTGTCATAGGCACTTTAAAGCTCATGACTACCCGGTAAACGGCATTTTCCACAAAGCCTGCCTTTCCCCCATAGTACCAACACCACGTGATCCGACACGTCTAATTTTAAGCAGAACAAGAAGAAAGAACCATGTAAGTTAACGTAGTATAATATTTGCTGCGTGTATGTTTGCGGACTTGAGAGTAGTAACATAATGTTTTATGGGGATATTTCATACCTTCAGTTTATGCGGCTATGCCTTCGCAAATCAAGAAATCTGAGAAAGTTGCATCTGATTACCATGGTAAGTTAATATAGTTTACCTATACTGTTCTCTGCGCATTTGTAGTCGATGTTGTTGTGCCCTCATGCGGAATGATGATCTGCAAATTTGGCTAGTGTGTGAGTGTATGTTTTTCGTACCATGCAGTGTTATAACAACATGGCTGTATGATGCAGTTAAACGTGTTCGACTGTAAACTTGGGATTTATTTTTGTCGCGCGTGGTTTAGTGAAAGCGTAAGCCATCGGTTTATGCTAACGCCACGTCACCTGTGACAGTGATTCGACGCCACTCGGTGCAAGAATATCAAAATTTTCAAGGGGCATCGGAACTCTATTGATTCGACACGATTTCGTTTCGGTAATTTGAAAAAAATTGCTGTGTTAGTTAATGTGCTGGCCTTCTCCTGCTATCTAATATTCTGTCTCAAGTAGTCTCGCTTAACCGACTCTCGCCTTTCTGCGTGACTTCGCCAGGAAGATAGTCTGGCTTAGAGTCGCATTTTGACTACCCACTTGTTGACAGCTATGAGAGCTGCCACCTAGTGAATATGCATGTGATTAAAAGGCACTAAGCTACGAAAAAAAATTAATGTCGATTTATTTTTATGTGTCACATGTTTCAATATAAGTCAATGTTGAATAGTTGTTATAGTATAGTATTATCTTATAAAAGTGTATCCTTATTAAGTGCATAGTCGATAAATTTGTACCTTTCAAAAAACAAGGGAAACGGTCTAAAAAGAAACACTTATCGAAAGAAGCCATTAGAAAAATTAAGTATAAACAAATGATGTGGAAGTCATATAGATGTACTGGAAATGATGAAGACTACAACATTTATAAAGAAGCACTTAATCAAGCTACAGCTGAAATTAGAAATTCAAAGAGAAGCTATGAAAAAATTTTTGCTAGTAATATAAAACATGACAGTAAGAGTTTTTATGCGTATATTCGAAGCAAACAGAAAGTTCAGGATAAGGTCGGTCCTCTAGAAGATAGTGCTGGAAATACAATATCAGAGGGATTTTTAATGGCAGAAGACCTGAATGAGTATTTTAGTTCAGTGTTTACCAGGGAAGATATTAGTTCACTGCCAGTACCAGAGGCTAAGTTCAAGGGGGCAGATTCAGACTATTTAGGACAGTTAGTTGTAACCTCGGAAATGGTAGCTAAGAAAATAAGGGCTATGAAGGATAATAAATCACCTGGAGTGGACGGGATTCCACCCAAACTACTATTGGAAATTGTAGAACAAATTAGCGTACCGCTTGCAACAGTTTTCAATTTGTCATTAGAAGAGGGAGTGGTTCCTTTAGAATGGAAAGAGGCAAACATTATACCGTTATTTAAAAAAGGTTCGAGAAACAAGTCAGAGAACTATAGACCAGTGAGTTTAACATCAGTGATTTGCAAATTATTAGAAAGACTAATTAAAGATCACATGGTGGATTTTCTTGTTAAACATAACTTGATAAACCCATCTCAACATGGGTTTTTAAAAGCGAGGTCATGCTTAACAAATATGTTATGTTTTTTGGAAGACATCACTAGGTGGGTAGATGAGGGATCACCAGTAGATATCATCTATTTAGATTTTCAAAAAGCTTTCGACAAAGTACCACATCAAAGATTACTCCTTAAGCTAAAGGCCCGTGGCATAGGAAATGGTATAATAAACTGGATAGAAAAATGGCTGAATGACAGAAGACAACGTGTAGTAGTTGATGGGGAGGCTTCAAACTGGAAATCGGTATTGAGTGGGGTACCACAGGGACCAGTACTAGGACCTATATTATTCTTAATATATATCAACGATTTGGACGATGATATAACAAGCAAGGTGTTAAAATTTGCGGATGATACAAAAGTGTTTAGAAGGATTAAAAGTGATGGAGACAGACAGCATTTACAAGATGATCTTGACAGGTTGATCAAATGGTCTGAAAAGTGGCAAATGCTGTTCAATTTTGGGAAATGTAAATGCCTCCACACAGGTCATGGGAATGAAGAGGTAAAATATAAAATGGGGGGTACTGTTCTAAGTACTACTGTAAAAGAAAAGGACTTAGGGTTAACCATTAGTGCTGATATGAAGGTTTCAGAGCAGTGCGGAATTGCAGCGTCAAAGGGAAATCAAATCCTTGGATTAATTAGGCGAAATATAGCGTATAAGAAAAAAGAATTAATAGTACCGCTGTACAAAACAATAGTGAGGTCTCATTTAGAATATTGTATACAAGCATGGAGGCTATATCGCAAGAAGGACATAGATATGCTAGAAAGAGTACAGAGGAGAACGACTAAAATGATACCAAATCTGAGGGATCTTAGTTACGAAATACGCCTAAAAGAATGTGGTTTAACAACACTAGAGACCAGGAGATTGAGAGGAGATCACATAGAAGTGTTTAAAATATTGAATGGTTATGAAAATATTGATAGAAACATTTTTTTCTCAGTTAAGAAAGATAGAAGGACCAGAGGACATGAAGCTACATTAGTAAAGGAGCAGTGTAGATTAGATATAAGAAAGTTCTCATTCTCACAAAGGATTGTAAATGAATGGAACAGATTATCTCCTGATTGTGTTGGTGCTAGTAGCGTGAATATGTTTAAAAATAAAATCGACACACACCTTAAAAAGGCGGGTTACAAGTAGATAAAAAGTATTGGACTCTCGATAAGCCAAAAGGCTTCCTTGTCCACCTGCCATCCAGAGTAATTTTCTGGATGGCAATCTTGTTAAATCTTGTTAAATCTTATTTAATTTGTTATTTCATAGTTGGTCTGAGAGCCAATCATCGTCTCTACCCGAATCGAAGGTAATGTCCCCTACCGGCAACATTTGCAGGCGCTTAATAAGCAACTTTATGATTCGATGAGCGATTCATAAAGTTGCTTACCACATCATGAGCAACGATTGCAGTGCAGTCTTAGAGCTAATTAAGGAGTGTGACGAAAAGAGCTGAAGATAAACACGAAAGTTTCCAACAGCGTAAAGTGTGCTAGCAATTGGCAGCCATCTTCGCACAAAGCTACATACCTCCTAGAACAACCGGAATATTGTTGGACCAAACACCCAAACATGATCACCAACGAAAAACAACGCCGAAATAAAATAGACAACATCTCTGGCAACACAAATAAAGATATGGAGATGGTTAGAGCACGTGTGCCGAACGTTCCTTGGCACGTACGT
Organism: Paraescarpia echinospica; assembly: GCA_020002185.1. NCBI lineage: Eukaryota > Metazoa > Annelida > Polychaeta > Sabellida > Siboglinidae > Paraescarpia > Paraescarpia echinospica. The sequence goes on along the minus strand of CM034531.1, from coordinate 94,495,307 downwards.
AGCCCAAGATGTTGGACAGCTGACAGCAGGGGCATCCTAAGGAACCACGTCAACACACCACGGAGAAAGAAAACAACATGTAGCCTTACGTGGTACACCACCACCAGGCAGACTGCAGACTGATATCAGTGGGCGTCATTTACGGAAGCCTTATATGCGTCCTAAAATACGACGAAGAAGTCAATGAATGAGTGAGTGAATGAGAGGGTGTGAGAGAGAGAGAGAGAGAGAGAGAGAGAGAGAGGAGAGAGAGAGAGAGAGAGAGGAGAGGAGGGAGAAGAGAGAGCGAGCGAGAGAGAGAAACGGATATATATATATATCCGTTTCCGAGAGAGAGAGAGAGAGAGAGAGAGAGAGAGAGAGAGAGACAGACAGACAGACAGACATACAGACATACAGAGATAGAGAGAGACAGGCAGAGACAGAGAGAAATAGAGACAGGCAAATCAACAGACAGACGGACAGACAGACAGACAAACGGAAAGAAGACAGAGAGTGAGAGAATATTGGAGACAACGGTTGGCCAGGCTAAAACAACGACACCTAAGATAAAGCGGCTGTACTTCTCCATCACTGATTGCAATTTGACCGAATTTGACGCCTTGTTAGGTGAACGTAATAAGCCGACGGATATAACCTTGACAAAGTTGAGCACCATTGATCAAGATTTTCCTGATATAAAAGTGAAGACAATGGAGCTTTGTCTATACCCCGTCAGTGTGTATGAGCTGTGTCACGGGGTAAAACTCGTCCTAAAATACGCGTAAAATTAGCACGCGGTAAAACTTACATGACCCTGCTTTCCTCTGAATCCTGTGAAAAGCGAACACCATTTTCCAAAACACTGTTACAGGTGCATATACTAACACAAATTGTGTTAAGATTAAGTGCCCCCTCAATGCCTAACGACCTGCCTACGGGCCTGTTGTGTGCGTGAGCACGTGTGTGTCATGTTAGTTTTGTAGATAAATTGGTTAGCCAGTTCTTCTAGATATTTTATATTTACTTAAATTTATTATTAGTATGAACAATCATAGGCCATATATCTAAAACACCAGGTAGATTACACATATATACGAAATACATCAACATGAAAACCAAAAAACCTAAAGCTAAAATAATGTACGAATGTCGGATACGTTTTGATATACTTTAGACAAAAACACAAAACATCACCGTAGTATGCAGACACACATTTTGGGAAACGAATACCCGTGCTGTAGAGGTAAGTGTGACTGTTTCTCTTGGAATAATCACTAATCGACCACGTCATTTTAGGTGGAAATGCGTGACACCCTCCATACTTGTTGGCTTAATATTCTCTGTCGTCGTGTTGAACGAAGTTGAGGCTTGTAGAAGAAGACACCGACGTGGTGGAGGAAATACAGGTACAATGTGCACCTATGCTTCATTTCCCCTTCGACGAATTCGTTGATGTATGAACAATACATTTATGAAAATATCACTTTTCACATGCACTTCATTTGCTTTCATTTATAGTGTCATATTAACCATTTATTATTATTATTTTTTATTTTATTTAGTTTATTTATTTTCAGTTATTTTCATTTATTTAATTAACTTATTATTCTTATTTATATTTTATTGTTGTGAATTGTATATTTTATCAAAAGCTGTGTAAATGTTGAAGTAAGAATGTAGTGTAAGATGGTCCATTGAAAATCAAGATAAAACACGTGATATAGTCACCACAATTAAATAAAGCGTTGATAAAACACGTGATATAGTCACCACAATTAAATAAAGCGTTTACTACTACTACTATACTACTACTGCTGCTGCTGCTGCTGCTGCTGCTGCTGCGGCGGCTGCTACTACTGCTAATACTTATATTACTATTACTACTACGACTACTATTACTATTACAGCTACTACCTATATTATTATTACTACTATTACTACTACTACTATTACTACTACTACTACTTCTTCTTCAAGTCTTCCCTGAAATACATCATTCTCCCAATAGAACCGTTGGAATGTGTGTTACCATCACTTACAAAACAGAGTTTATTTACACAATTGTGGATGCAAACTTGTGTTATTTTGCTGTTTGTGTACAGTCAGCTGCAACGGCGTAGTGCATCCAAGAGGCACTAACATCGCCTGTTGTGACACTAAGGCCTATGACACCCAGCAGGACATATTCTGCAACAAAGTGCTGCACTAGAGAGGGTTTGAACATCACCTGCTGCGACACCCGAGCTTACAATACGACCACAGCTGTTTGCTGTAACGGAATGGTACAAAGTAGTGCGGGCTCCAAGACCGCCTGCTGCGGCACTCAGCCTTACAATCCCCTCACGAACATTTGCTGCAACAAAGTGATCAAACCGAAGACGGTGTTTACTGCATGCTGTGGCACTATGCTCTACCACACCATCCAACAACTGGGCTGTAGCGGAATAATACAACCCAGAAATGGTGTTCTCACCGCTTGCTGCGCCACTCGAGCGTACAACACTCGTGCACATTTGTGCTGCAATGGAGTATTACGATGTGTTGTATCGCAATAAGGGCCTCAACACCGCTTGTTGTGACACTAGTATTTACGACACCCGTGACTATATTTGCTGCGACACCATACGCTATTGGGCACGTCACTTGCCTGTTGCCTGTTGTGGCCCTCTACACTACAACACCCAGAAGCAAATTTGTTGCAACGGAGTTTTGCAAAACCGCTATAGCATCAATATTAACACTGCATGCTGTGGAACTCGTGCATACTATCCTTCCTTGTTTATTTGCTGCAATGGAGTGGTGCAAAGCAGCGCGAACTTCAAGACCGCGTGTTGTGTGACCCGATGTTACAACCCAGGCATTGACATGTGTTGCATCGGAGTGATACAACGTAAGGACCTCAACAACGCATGCTGTGGCACTAAGGCCTACAACAACCGTGTCAACAGAGGTATCAACAGCCGAGTTGTCTGAATGCAGTCCGTAGGTATACGCGTGTATAACAACGACAATCGGATATGTAGTTGCCGAGTAATGCATCAACATTCGCGATGAACAGAATACAGCATTCGACTAACAGTTTAGTCATAATGACTCTGTCTGTCTGTCTGTCTGTCTGTCTGTCTGTCTCTCACTCTCTCTCTCTCTCTCTCTCTCTCTCTCTTTCAGATTTGTGTAAGGGTTTATGTCTAATTTGTTATATAAGTCTGATTTATTTCGCTTTTAAATGCGTAGAAGGCATTTTCAGTTCGTACAGTTACTTTTATTTGTTTTTGTATTCTATAATTCTCTGTATTTAATAATATAAAGTATGGTTGATGGTCTGAACATGATTTAATTAAAATTCCTGCGGTTGAATCAAGCGTCGTTTTTTTAACTTACAAACCATTGTCGATAAGAATTAAACTTGTATTTGTGAATCATGTTGGTAGTGTTATTTTAGGCAGAAAGCTATTTGTAGTTAAGACATCGAAAAATTCACCGAATAGTGCTTTTTCATAAATTTTCAGTAGGTTTATATTGAAATATCCAGTTATTATTATTTCAGAATTACTTTTGCCAAGTGATGTTAACACATTGGTGAATTCCTCTATAAACGGTCTATAGAGTGGCTGTAGATAGTTAGGCGATATAACGTTTTAATGATAATGATGTCTTTTTAAGCCACCACCTGATATTTTAACTGTTTGACATTCTTTTTTTCATGAAGTGGAGATTGCTAGAATGTTGAACTAAAAAGTTTTTCGTGAACGTAGATTAATAGCCCAGCTTTATTACTGCTTGCTTTTCCTTGCATTATATAATTATAATCTCTTAACTGCAATTGTGATTATCTCATCGTGTTCTGGGAGCCAACTCTCTTGCAGGGATATTACGCTGTAATTGAATTGTATTTGATTTAGTTGTTACATAAATTTCTAATATATAAAATTTTGCGTGAACCGATTGAATGTGCATGCTTAATTTAGTAAAGCGAGTTGTTTTGGGGTTGGCTAACCTGCTATAATCATATATATTATAATATGAGGAATGTTGTATGCGTTTGAGTTGGTCGTTTTGATCATTGTGTGTTTGTAGTACTCGATTGAGTGACATTAATTGTACAAATAATCGTTTAGCATCATTTCGGTTTTAAATTGTATGTTATGTTTGTTTTAATCAGATAATGCTTATCGTAATATAAATCTCCGACGCACCGTATTTGGTTGGCCGCGAATTGGTGAATGTCGGTATTTAAGTTGTTTACATGCGACTGTGTTCTGGCGGATAACTTTACTGTTGACAGTAATTGTTTGCGATGGGTTTACGAGTTGGGTCTATATTAGATTGTTTACTGGCTAGTCCTTGTTTGAGATTTAGGAAAATAAAAATTGGTGCAAACAGAACAGTGTGGAAAAGTAAATACAACAACGGAACTCTTGCGTGAATGTTTGTTTGTTTTTGTGGCGAGCGTCAATGGCGGAGGGAAATGTAAATTTGATGAGACGATTAATGTGTATTTTTTTCGACTGTGAAAGGTGTGTGTAATTGGAGAGCGGACATATGGGTTTCTGCCCCCCTCCGTCTTCGGATGTCATAATTTCAGACGAGACAGCGGAGAGAAGCTGAAGTTACAGCGGCGCCGCGGCAAAAAATGTCTAACAGCCCCACCCTCCCGTCTTCCGATGTCACAGTCGAGCCAACCGAGTCAGGCACAAGGTGAAGGAAGGAAGTGAAGATATGCGGCGGCGCAGCGACGAAAATATGCAAAATTGACAACCTCCATTATAACCATAGCAACCATATATTTATAATGCTCCAATCTTCATGACATTTTGCACATATTTAGAGAAGGTGTATATACAGAAAATGTAAAAGTATGAATAGCAAAGATCAAATATTCACTAAATGCCACCGTCTTGACGAGGTTACATATTCTCGGAGTTCATCGCGAGCACAGGTGGCTAAAACACAAAGATCACGTTAACAATATTTTAGCGCTGTGTTACATTAACTTAAAAAAAACAATTAGAGCATTCACATTACACATTGAAACACGTAAACACTACAAAATAAATATGAGGAAGGGGATTGAGACAATTAAGGGGTCATCTTAGATATGATGATGGTGTCAGGTCCACTTATGTGGCACGTCCTCTGCCTCCGCGGGCTCGACCCGGCCGCCAGCTGGTCCCATCTTGCAGTGGCAGTGGCAGTGGCAGTGGCAGTGGCAGTGGCAGTGGCAGTGGCATCGTTCCTGTGGTACTTCCACAAAGTCAAATGCTTGCTGCACTTTGCTAAGGGCAGCAGTGACTCCTGTGTAGACCTCTTCGTTGTCACTGCCATTCACAATTCAGCTGGGGCGTCGACTGGCTCGGTGACAGATACATCAACAGTGGTGCATGGCTCCTCCCAGTCAGTATCATATTCTATAATCATTGAACGAACAGTCGTAAGAGGCATCACCTTTTAGATGTGATTATATATAATTGCACGCCAATTGCATATGCCATGGGTCAGTTTTTATGTACAGACAGTTAACAATCTTAAGGCTAAGCACAAGGCTGAATGTCACAACAAAAAAACATTACACTCAAGACATATACATGTGTCGTACATTTAGTTACAGACACATACAGTCTGGCTACTCTAACTCTACATACGGGACTAAGTATAAGATGTGTAAGGACATACACCTAATATGGCTACATCTATAGTATTACTTTAATGCCAACTACGTCTTGTCTTATCATTAGGTTTACTGGGCGTATTCTGCAAGTATTGGTTATCTTTATTATACTGACAAAATAGGACTTGTAAACCTAACAGACGGTCACTGTAACTGACTCACTGACACTGACTGCGACATTGTCAACAAAGCACATCGACTTACCGGCATCTCCGTCATCAGAAATCGCTTCCGAATCGTCCAAAGCGATGTAATCGGCGATAACGGCAGCTAAATTGTTGTCGTCAATGTTGCTCCCTCGCGCACGATCTAGCTCGATAGCGTCTTTCGAAGACATTACGACGGAAGCTTACTTTGGAACGAACGGGATTTGTATACGAGTGAGCGAAATTATAACGGATTGCCAGTGCAGACATGTTAAACTGGGGTTATGGGCTGACTGCGCATGTGTGCAGTCACCGTCGGCCAACGAACGTTTTCGTGACCTCCTTAGATTTAGCAAGATTTAACAAGAATGCCATCCAGAGAATTAACTCTAGATGGCAGGTGGACAAGGAAGCCCTTTGGCTTATCGAGAATCCAACCCATTTATCTACATATATCCAGCCCTTCTGAGGTATGTGTATCATCTGCAAATTACAACACCTTGCTAGCTATATCATCGTCCAAATCGTTTATATATATTAAGAATAATATAGGTCCCAGTACTGATCCCTGTGGAACCCCACTCAAAACTGATTTCCAGTTTGAAGCCTCCCCATCAACAACTACCCGTTGTCTTCTGTCAATCAGCCATTTTTCTATCCAGTTAATTATACCATTTCCTATGCCATGGGCCTTTAGTTTAAGCAGTAATCTTTGATGTGGCACTTTGTCGAAAGCTTTTTGAAAATCTAAGTAGATGATATCTACTGGTGATCCATCATCTACCCACTTAGTGACATCTTCCAAAAAACATAATATATTTGTTAAGCATGACCTCGCTTTTAGAAACCCATGTTGAGATGGGTTTATCAAGTTATGTTTAGCAAGAAAATCCATCATGTGATATTTAATTAGTCTTTCTAATAATTTACAAATCACCGATGTTAAACTCACTGGTCTATAATTATTTGACTTGTTTCGCGAACCTTTTTAAATAACGGTATAGCGTTTGCTTCTTTCCACTCTAAAGGAACCACTCTCTCTTCTAATGAAAAGTTGAAAACTGTTGCAAGCGGTATGCTAATTTGTTCCACAATTTCCAATAGTAGTTTGGGTGGAATACCATCCACTCTATGTGATTTATTATCCTTCATAGCCCTAATTTTCTTAGCTACCGTTTCTGGGGTTACAATTAACTGTCTTAAATAGTCTGATTCTGCCCCCTTGAACTTAGCCTCTGGTACTGGCAGTGAACTAATGTCTTCTCTGGTAAACACTGAACTGAAATACTCATTCCGATCTTCTGCCATTAAGAATCCCTCTGATATTATATTTCCAGCACTATCTTCTAGAGGACCGACCTTATCCTGAACTTTCTGTTTGCTTCGAACATACACATAGAAACTCTTGCTGTCATGTTTTATATTACAAGCTAATTTATGTTCATAGCTTCTCTTTGAATTTATTATTTCAGCTGTAGCTTGGTTTAGTGCTTCTTTATAAATGTTGTAGTCTTCGTCATTTCCAGTACGTCTATATGACTTCCACATCATTTGTTTATACTTAATTTTTCTAATGGCTTATTTCAATAAGTGTTTCTTTTTGGACCGTTTCCCGTGTTTTTAAGGGAACAAATTTGACGTTGATGCATTAAATTTCCCTCTTTAAGATATTCCAGCATTCTGTTGCTGTCTTATTCTTCAGTGTGTTATTCCAGTCTATCTTTGCTAAATATTTCCTTATGTCCTTATATTTTCCTTTGTGGAAATTTCTCCTGTACTGATTTTTACTATTCCATTGTGATTTTATTTTGATGGTAAAATGTATTTGGTTGTGATCATTATTCCCCAGTGGCTCACATATCTTGACATTGTCAACTAATTCATTCTGAGAGGACAAAACTATGTCTAACACATTTTCTCCCCTGGTTGGTTCTAGCACATGTTGAGAAAGGAAACTATCTTGTACCAAAACTAAAAACTTGTGGTCCTCACTACCCATACTCTGTAGAGATTTCCATTTTATATGCCCATGGTTAAAATCCCCCATAATAACAGAGTCCCGTTTGCTCACTTCCCTTATAGCGTTTTGTATTTTTTCATTCTCTTCTATGCTTATGTTTGGACTTCGATAAACTAATCCAACCGTTAACGTTGAGTTTCCTGTAACTATGTTACACCAAACAGCTTCTTCGCAATCTGCTTCTCTGTCTAATTTTATTTCATAAGCCTGGATAGATTGTTTAATATATAAAATAACTCCACCTCCCCTTCTTCCTATTCTATCTTTCCTAAACATTACATATCCTGTCAGACCCAATTCAGCGTCTGATATATCGATGGTTGCCCAGGATTCGGTTATACCTATTATGTGAGGGTCAATATCTTCTACCATAATGTTTAGTTCATTTCTTTTGTTTACTATACTCCTTGCATTTAAACAAACACATTTATATCCAGCTTAAGAACAGTTTTCCAGACTGTTCTTTGCTGAATTATTTGTGCTGTCTTTATCTATGCCTCCAGTTTCAGGTTTCTCTGCGAGTCCCCCCTGCGAATCTAGTTTAAATAGATGCAACCTGTCCCACTGTCAACAGATCGCAGCAGATTCTCTGAGAATACTGCTGCCCCCTTTCCACTTAGATGGAGGTCATCTCTCATGTACATATCTTCTCTCCCAACAAAGTACCCCCATAAATCTATGAATCCCATTCCCTCTTCTTCACACATCTGCTCAACTAGTGCGTTGATCGCCATCCTCTTACAGTTTCTGTATGTTGCCCCCCTTCTCCCATTACTGGCAAAATTCCTGAGAGAACAACCTGTTCCACTCTTGTCTTCTTTAGCTTCCTCACTAAATGTCTGTACTTCTCTACTATTCCAGTTGTTCACTCCTTGTCTGCATTATTTGTCCCTACGTGTACTAGTATAGACCCTCCCTTGCCATGCCCCAATACCTTCTTTACCCTTTCGGTCACATGCTCTATCCTAGCCCACGGTAGACATACAACAACGTCCTTCCCCTCGCATATAGTCTTATCTGTTTTTCTCAGAATTGAATCGCCCATAAACACTCTCTCTTTTCTCCTTGCCCCCTCAATCACTGCCTCGGAGTAGCTCCTCCGGTTTGCATATGTCTGGTTTTTGTCTTTTCCTCTTGCCGTCTTCTCTCCTGTCACATTCTCTTCCATTCCCTTCTTTCTTGTCGCGTTTTCTCTTGTCCCCTTTCCTCCTGTCATCTTCTCTTCTAGCACATTTACTCTCACTTCCTTTCGTCCCTTCATCTTTCCTCACATCACATTTTCTTTTCTCCTCTCCTGTCCCTTTTCCCCGGCTACCTCCTTCACTACGGTCACTTTCTCCCCTGTCACCTTCACGCCTGTCATGTTTTCTGTTTTTTGGCTGAACACTCTGTCTTCTTCCATCAGTCTTCTGTCTTAGCAACGAAGGCAGTTTGTTGATGGATAATGGATAAATGATGTTAATTGAGAGCTGTTTGATTGGTTTAAAGTAAAATATTCCCACACAAACGTGTCGCTTACGTCATAAGCTTTCCAGGCATGTATAACACGTAGGGTTTCCCACTTGTAAAGAAGCGAAGACGGTCGATCAAAAATGCGCTAAAATGGCTTTGTTTTAGAGTTGATGTTAATTAGGGGCTTGAATAAAATGCTAAATATTACTGCTTTCAACATTATGTCTGCGTATATATTCTGTAAATATGGAAAGATGGATGATTTTGCCGACTGATTCCGTCGGTAACCCACTTTTGACATGTTTAGGATATGCCGGCTAATTAAGATCTGGCGCCGAACGGAGCGAAAAGCGCCTGGTTTATATATATATATATATATTATATATATATAAATATATGTATGTATGTATGTATGTATGTATGTATGTATGCATGCATGTATGCATGCATGCACGCACGCACGCACGTACGTACGTATGAATGTATGTATTATGAATGCGACCATGGAGCGACAATTGACTGAGTGTGAAGCGACAGCTGGTTATCAAGTGACACGGAATCTGTCGCCCGATAGTCATTTTATTAAATTTTCTTCAAATATTTATCAACTGACGAGTTTAAATATATTAACTGAGGTTTCAGTACAAATATGAAACGTGCAATGTTAATTAAACGGAAGAAATTACCAATATACGCGTTTGTTCCATTTAACTAAATCCGACTATACATATTATAGCTATACTATAGCGACATCTTAACATGTAAGTAACTTTTTAAACTACATATATTCGGTATGCAATTTCTACAGTATTATTATGTTGGCAACTGCCGCATATACTGCAATTTTTAGCATGAGTTATTCACAAATAACAAAATATACATTTATGGGTGTTTGTAGAACCTGAAATAGAGCCTGCTACAATCTAGCCGGGCTTCAATTGACGAGTCAAAAACCCGTTACTCAGAGCCAAATTTTACGTCCGTTGTTTATCATCAGAAACCTGAAATAATTCTAAGTACGTTTTGCATCGTATATTTTGATACGGAAACGGTGGTTAGTAGTGGGAGTCGAACCCCGGTCCCTTCGACCGACAGTCCGGCGTTCTAACGCCCGACCACTGTTCCATATAAAGTTAATTTAAGGGGTACTCAACAGTTACTTATAGGGTTATGGCTGGGCTATCCAAGGGTTGGGGTTAACATTTTGGTATACTAATACTTTTATAACAAAAATGAAACATTCTTTAAATTACCCTGTCGTGCTGTGTGGGGAAAAACAGAACGTAAACACATTTAGAAAAAGGTCCTTGTATTAGTGTTCGTTGTGACATTGTCTTTCTATTGTTATCACCTGGGCTGATGTTCCGGTGACGTTATTGTTGTATTAGTGTTCGTTGTGACATTGTTGTTTTATTGTTATCAACTGGGCTGATGTTCCGGTGATGTTGTTGTTGTATTAGTGTTCGTTGTGACATTGTTGTTTTATTGTTATCAACTGGGCTGATGTTCCGGTGATGTTATTGTTGTATTAGTGTTCGTTGTGACATTGTTGTTTTATTGTTATCAACTGGGCTGATGTTCCGTGTGATGTTGTTGTTATATTAGTGTTCGTTGTGACATTGTCTTTTTATTGTTATCAACTGGGCTGATGTTCCGGTGATGTTGTTGTTGTATTAGTGTTCGTTGTGACATTGCCTTTCTATTGTTATCATCTGGGCTGATGTTCCGGTGATGTTGTTGTTGTATTAGTGTTCGTTGTGATATTGCCTTTCTAATGCTATCACCTGGGGCTGATGTTCCGTGTGATGTTGTTGTTGTATTAGTGTTCGTTGTGACATTGTCTTTCTATTGTTATCATCTGGGCTGATGTTCCGGTGATGTTGTTGTTGTATTAGTGTTCGTTGTGATATTGCCTTTCTAATGCTATCACCTGGGGCTGGTGTTCCGTGTGATGTTGTTGTTGTATTAGTGTTCGTTGTGACATTGTCTTTTTATTGTTATCAACTGGGCTGATGTTCCGGTGATGTTATTGTTGTATTAGTGTTCGTTGTGACATTGTTGTTTTATTGTTATCAACTGGGCTGATGTTCCGTGTGATGTTGTTGTTATATTAGTGTTCGTTGTGACATTGTCTTTTTATTGTTATCAACTGGGCTGATGTTCCGGTGATGTTGTTGTTGTATTAGTGTTCGTTGTGACATTGCCTTTCTATTGTTATCATCTGGGCTGATGTTCCGGTGATGTTGTTGTTGTATTAGTGTTCGTTGTGATATTGCCTTTCTAATGCTATCACCTGGGGCTGATGTTCCGTGTGATGTTGTTGTTGTATTAGTGTTCGTTGTGACATTGTCTTTTTATTGTTATCATCTGGGCTGATGTTCCGGTGATGTTGTTGTTGTATTAGTGTTCGTTGTGATATTGCCTTTCTAATGCTATCACCTGGGGCTGATGTTCCGTGTGATGTTGTTGTTGTATTAGTGTTCGTTGTGACATTGTCTTTTTATTGTTATCATCTGGGCTGATGTTCCGGTGATGTTGTTGTTGTATTAGTGTTCGTTGTGATATTGCCTTTCTAATGCTATCACCTGGGGCTGATGTTCCGTGTGATGTTGTTGTTGTATTAGTGTTCGTTGTGACATTGTCTTTTTATTGTTATCATCTGGGCTGATGTTCCGGTGATGTTGTTGTTGTATTAGTGTTCGTTGTGACATTGCCTTTCTATTGTTATCATCTGGGCTGATGTTCCGGTGATGTTGTTGTTGTATTAGTGTTCGTTGTGATATTGCCTTTCTAATGCTATCACCTGGGGCTGATGTTCCGTGTGATGTTGTTGTTGTATTAGTGTTCGTTGTGACATTGTCTTTTTATTGTTATCATCTGGGCTGATGTTCCGGTGATGTTGTTGTTGTATTAGTGTTCGTTGTGATATTGCCTTTCTAATTATCACCTGGGGCTGATGTTCCGTGTGATGTTGTTGTTGTATTAGTGTTCGTTGTGACATTGTCTTTTTATTGTTATCATCTGGGCTGATGTTCCGGTGATGTTGTTGTTGTATTAGTGTTCGTTGTGACATTGTCTTTTTATTGTTATCATCTGGGCTGATGTTCCGGTGATGTTGTTGTTGTATTAGTGTTCGTTGTGACATTGCCTTTCTATTGTTATCATCTGGGCTGATGTTCCGGTGATGTTGTTATTGTATTAGTGTTCGTTGTGACATTGTCTTTTTATTGTTATCATCTGGGCTGATGTTCCGGTGATGTTGTTGTTGTATTAGTGTTCGTTGTGACATTGTCTTTTTATTGTTATCATCTGGGCTGATGTTCCGGTGATGCTGTTGTTGTATTAGTGTTCGTTGTGACATTGTCTTTCTATTGTTATCACCTGAGCTGATGTTCCGGTGATGTTGTTGTCGTATTAGTGTTCGTTGTGACATTGCCTTTCTATTGTTATCATCTGGGCTGATGTTCCAGTGATATTGTTGTTTTATTAGTGTTCGTTGTGACATTGCCTATCTATTGTTATAAACTGGGCTGATGTTCCGGCGATGCTGCACGACAAGAAGGCACTGTTTTTGTTGTTAGAAATGTGTAATGATTATTACACTCTATCAAAGTTGGCCCTCTTTCAGACAGGTTGTCAGAGACTGTCAGCAATAGGATCTTCTTGCAAGCCCCTATGGTACAATGTAGACTTGGGCCACAGAAGATCACGTACAAAGCATTGGTAAACGTTCATGTGAAAGAACAATCTGGATCACTGGGCTGTGATAAACTCATCCAGTGGCTTGAAGTGGCTATGTTGCAGTTGTTCTTCCAGTCATTGGGTGGTGGGAGCGGCGACTCGACGGTTGGAGCCTCTGACGTCCATCTGCTGCCTTTTTAGAAGTTGGCCAAGTTTGTTCCTCGCGCATTGCGTGCGTCTTTGTAGGAGACAATAAGAGTCCTTCGACCTGGAGTATATGTCAGGAATAATAACAGGTGCAACATAAAGGGACATATACCATGGTGTGGACTCGGCAGCTGTAAAAGAATATTATAATACCCCAGAATGGGATAATGTTATGTAAGAAGAAAGAAAGAATGGATTGCATGAGCGTTGCTGCACTAGTGGCCTTCATTGCGGAAATTGCGCTGATGATGAATCACGAGCTACCGTGGTAATTAGAATAATAGAAATGATACTTTACAAATAACACTAATACAATCAACCCTTTGTTTAAATTGTTTAAAATTACGTTCTGATTGGTTGTAATATGATGACATATTAACTTCCATTCAAGAAACTTTGGCATTTCATTGGCAAATAAACATGCACAAAACTCTAGGCTTGCTAAGTTACATTTGGACTGCTGAGCATTCTCTAATATACTTCTGAAGATCTGTAACTTGTACGATTGAATGTATGTTGAACATATTGGCATTTCAAACCAAGTTGACTAAAACACCCTAATACACTCACACACGCACACACGCACACACGCACACACGCACAAACACACAAACACACGCGCGCGCACACACACACACACACACACACGCACGCGCACACACACAAACACACACACGTGCGCAACTATTTCAGATGCTGTTGAATGAAACATGACAATGACATTGCTGAAACTATTTTATTAGCAAGGCAATAGGAATAATGTTATATCATTTTGCACCATCCAAGTATAATCCCAAATTATACATTTTATATAGCATGTTTAATCCTAATGCTACCGGAATTAAGTAGATTATGTAATGCTAGTACAACTGCAGAAATCGTTAGTCTCTGGATTAACTAATGTACTCGTTGATAAATAAGCGCCATCGAACCTGTAATGCATGCTGCCAGACCATTTACACACCGCCCTCTTTTACACTTCTGTCCGACTCTCGCGAGAGTTTGACACACACGACCAGCAGGTGGCAGCACCACATAAATGTCTGTCGCGTGTGTGCGTACGTGACGCGCATGCTCTGTGAGGTCCGCCGTTCAGCACCGTGCATTAAGGGGACGCAGCATGCCGTTCGGACAACACTTCTTGAAACGCTTGTATGCCAGCACGCCGCGGCAACACACGAGTGTGTTCATGCTGTAAGGATTACGTCCGCAGCAGTTGTAGTTTTGGCCTCGTCTGTGCGCGACGTTCTGACAGCAGATGTGGGACCTGTTGTCGAATGGCCGAATTCCGCAGCAGGCAGTGTTCTGACCCCGACGAACTAACATATAGCCTCCGCAGCACATGTACTGATTGGCGTCGAACGACCTTGTTCCACAGCATCCTGTGTTCACATATTTGGGCCTTGGGACGCCATTGCAGCATACCTGACAATTCGTGTTATACGCCCCATTCCCACAGCAGCCGTTGTATTTGGGTCTCGGGTAGGTGCGGCCGTGTTTACAGCAGATACGTGTGCGGAAGTCGTATCTGGCACAGCAGTACGCGAAGCTCGGCAGAACTTTGTTGTAGCAGCAAGTGAACTGCAGGCGATCGTAAAACCGATCGCCGCAGCATGCAAGGGTCGGGCCTGTCGGATAAACGCGGTCAAGGCAGCACATGTGCGTGTTGGAATTGTACGACAGACTGCCACAGCACGCGATCGATACACCTTTCGGATGGGAAATGTGGCGGCAGCAAATATGCGTGCGAATGTCATATGTTTTGTTGTGGCAGCATTCCAGGAACGGACCTTTTAGGTGGACAACGCCCTTGCAGCAC
>CM034531.1:94457832-94475332 GCA_020002185.1 Paraescarpia echinospica | reverse complement strand
TAAATGGAACGACGTTAGGGTCGGATGTATGAAGGGGTTGTTGATGAGAAAGTTTGGCGGATCGTCCGAGTTGAAGGCCGAACTGTTGGCCACCGGGGACGCCGAATTGGTGGAATGGGTACCGAGTAGGGAGGGTTTCTGGGGTACCAGGATCGGGGACGTTGCGGGGAAAAACATGCTCGATAAACTGTTGATGGAGGTACGCGATGCTTATAAAGGCGCGTAAAAAGTATTCGTTCAGTCGTCGAAAATGAGCGGACCGTCGTTGAAGCATCCTTTTACATGTATAGTAGCCGGTCCTACGGGGTGCGGTAAGACGACATTCGTCGAGCGCCTGATACGGTACGTCACTATGATCGATCCGCCGCCAGAGAAAATCCTGTGGTGCTACGGACAGTGGCAGCGCGGCTACGCGTCAATGTCTTCGAAAATAGAGTTCGTAGACGGCCTGCCGGATCCGAAACGTTTAGACGGTAAAGCGAGAACGCTTCTAGTACTCGACGACCTCATGGAGGAGACCGATAGCCGGGTGACGGTACTATTTACTAAAACAAGTCATCATTGTAATACGTCGGTCGTACAAATGCGACAGAACATGTTTCCGAAAGGGAAAGAAAACCGTACAATCAGCCTGAACGCCCAATACATAGTGCTATTCAAGAGCCCCCGAGATGCCGGCCAAGTAGGTCACCTAGCGAAACAGATGTACCCGGGAAAGGTCAACTACATGATAGAGGCTTTCAAAGACGCGACGTCGTCGGCGTACGGCTATCTATTCGTGGATCTGAAACAGGAAACGGAAGAGGACATGCGCCTGCGTACGTGCATATTTCCGGACGATCGTCTTCAGTACGTGTACGTACGGAAGGGTGGTGGCGGTGGTGGTGGTGGTGGCGGCGGCATGCTATAAGAAGAGAGGGACGTCGGGGCGTACGTTTATTAGTCGCTATGACGGGGCGAGCGGTGGTAGCGAAGCAACGACCGAAGGTGGCGGCACCGACGAACCAAGTGAAGAGACACATTTTCGCCCTGCAGCTGTTGGAGAGGCATAGGCGGAACATCGATCTGCGAAAAGCCGAGATCGGCCACGCGAACGCCGGACTCATTTGTAGTCTGTGCGATTGCGCGTACAACATTCTGAAAGGGAACGTGAAGTTGTCGCCGAAGCAGAAACGCGTGTTGTCGAAATTCCGGAATCACCTGCGTAAACTTGCCGACAAACACGTTGCGCTTAAAAAGAAGCGTGCCATCTTGCAAAAGGGTGCGGGTGGTTTTCTGTCGGCTCTGCTAGCTCCGTTAGCGAGCACCATTCTCCTGCCGCTGCTCAGACAGGTGATCGGCAGCGGGTGATCGATGCAGTACGCGAAGAAGATGGCGTTGGTCGACCCGCGATTGGTGGAAAGCCTCCTGCCACGTGTCGATCAGTCGTCGAGCACGCCCCGATCACGTGTGCTGAGTAGCCTGGACAGCGACATGAAGGACATTCTAGAACGTTCGGATTTATCCGAACGCGAAAAGGTAGCGTCGTACAATCAACTGCTGAGTCGGTACAACACGATAGAGGCGGCTCGTGCGGCGCAACCGGTACGCGTGTCGGTGGTCAACAGCAGCGGCGGGACGCCTGCGGTGGGGGTGGCGGCGGCGACGGTGGCGCCACCATCGTCGGAACTCGTAGAGCGCGAAATCATAGCCAGTATGCCGAAAACGCTGAAAGGGAAGACGGGACTGCTTATCGAAAAAATGAAAGCCGATCCGTTGTGTCGATGGAACGAGCGCGGCGAATTCGTGTACGACGGTAAAACGATCGCGGGGAGTAACATGGTCGATCTAGTGAACGATCTCATGCGAACGAGATCGAAGACGTCGGCGCCCGTAGGATGGCGAGAGTTCGGGTTGCGTATGAAGGATATGAATATCCCTATGGAATTCGCGTATTCAACCCGCGCTATCGGTCGTACATGGAGCGACGACACAAGCGCCTACTAGAAGAGGCGTCGATGACGCCGACGACGACTAGTTCATCAGCGACGCCGGAGTGGAGACGTCGGATGCGACGCGAGACTAAACGCAGACAACGATCCCCTTCGTTGGACGTCGCGGTGTGGGAGACGTTGTGATGCCGTCACGACGCACGATAACGGTCATCGGCTTCACCATCGCGCTAATCGTTCTCTATACGTGTATAATAATCAGCGTACATTTATCATCATCGTCGTCGACGTCGTCGCCATGGTGTCCGGGTGGAGTCGTCGTCGACGGCCAAAACGAAAGTCTCGACAGCAACGAAACGACGACGACGACCTAAATAGCGTCTACTTCGATCCGAAACGGGTGGGAAGTTACGGAGGCGTCGACGCGTTGCACCGGGCGTCGAAGATCCGACGTCCGGCCGTCGAGAGGTGGCTAGCGTCGCAGGACGCCTATACCATAGACAAACCGGTTAAACGACATTTCAAACAACGTCGCGTCATCGTGGGCGGTCGAAACCAGCAGTGGCAAGCCGATCTGGTCGACTTAACGCACAACGACGGTATAACATACCTATTGACGGTGATCGATGTGTTTTCGAAGTGGGCGTGGTGCGTTCCGTTGAAGAGTAAGTCCGGCCCGTCGCTCGTCGCGGCCTTCGAGCGCCTGCAGAGCGACGACGACGAGACGCCGAACTCGTTGCAGACCGATAAGGGGAGCGAGTTTTTGAACCGGCCCCTGCAAACGTTCCTAAAGAGTCGCGGCGTTCATCATTTCGTGACGCATAACGAGGAGACTAAAGCGAGCGTCGTGGAACGGTTTAATCGGACTTTGAAGACGCGTATGTGGCGCTATTTTACGAAACACGAGACGCTGCGCTACTTAGAGGCGTTACCGGATTTCGTGCGATCGTACAACAACGCCTACCACCGAAGCATCGGTAGGACGCCGGCGAATGTCGACGCGACGAATCAGGAGGCCGTATGGCAACGACTGTACGGTGGCGACGTCGACTGCGGTCAACGGCGAAAAGCGAAACTACGCGAGGGAGATCGCGTACGTATCAGCAAGACGAGGGGTCAATTCAAAAAAGGATACATGGCTAACTGGACCAAGGGAGCTCTTCACCGTCGTAGAGGTGCACCCGTCCTATCCGCCCGTTTATCGCCTGAAGGACGACGCCGGGACGCCGGTAGAGGGTGCCTTCTACGAACCGGAACTAAAACGCGTAGTCGTTCCGAAGGACAAACTGTATCGCGTGGAGGCGGTTCTACAGCGTCGTCGGCGTCGTCGCGGCGGCGGTTCGGAGGTGCTCGTAAAATGGAGCGGATATCCGGCCTCTTTCAACAGGTGGATCGACGCCGAGTCGCTCGTGGACCTATAAAAAGACTACTACTAGTAAGGAGGCGATGAGAATGAATCGTTGGATGCGCCACACGGGGTGCTGGCGTCTGCACGAGGCGGAAATATGCAACGGATCTTCGTTCTTACCGTATAAAGGTCCCTGCTGTATCGACAGAGCGCAGTGGCGCGGACTCCATCGACGCTACCACCACAACCACCGCCGAACCCGTTCCATGGCAAATCTGCGGCAACGAATGCCCTAAGGCCGAAATCGTATTCCTCTTTCAGGTCGTCGTCCTGTACTTCGTCATCGCCGTTAGTATATACAATCTGACGAAAGGTCAAGGTGACTCCAACCTGTGGACGGCGCTGTTGAGCAGCTGTCTCGGTTACCTGCTCCCGAGTCCGTCTATGAGTGTTGGTGGCGGCGAACGTCGACGTCAACAACAACACGATGGCGGTCTCGTCTGACTTTTACCTGACGCTACCGAGCAACGCGTCTATGAAGCGTCACCCCGAAAATACGTTGACGCACTTCGTCACGACGTTGCCGCGACGTTTCGACCTGTCGGGGGAGTGGGAATGCGGAGCGGTGTCGGTACAGTATCCGCACACGTGGTACAACGTGAGAAAGAAGGACGCCTACTTCTACCTGACTTGCGCGAATGGTGATCCGGGTATTTA
This sequence comes from Paraescarpia echinospica, assembly GCA_020002185.1. NCBI lineage: Eukaryota > Metazoa > Annelida > Polychaeta > Sabellida > Siboglinidae > Paraescarpia > Paraescarpia echinospica. Next base: position 94,471,336 of record CM034531.1, on the reverse strand, counting down.
CCCGCAGGTAGACGAATACGGCACGACCATCCTGATGTACCGTCAGACCACGATTCCTCACGGTTTCTACAACAACGTTTATACGTTGTTGAACAGGATCAACGAGGCGCTAGAGAAATTGTGCACCAATAAGGTCAAGGTCATGCTAGAATACTGCGCCGTCTCTAACCGATTTACGCTACGTATGTCGCCGGGTGTCGAATTTATCATACCTCATACGAGCCGTCTGAAGGACGTGCTAGGTTTCCATAGCAACACGATCCTGAGAAACGCCATGTATGGCCCCGAGTCGGCAGTCGTCATCGACACGTCGCGTACACGTACGAGTACGAAGGTCACGATACGGTGAATATGTCGGCGGGCATCGAGAGCCTGTACGTGTACACGGATCTCGTGGAACCGCGCGTCGTCGGTGACGTGTACGCGCCACTCCTTCGAAACATCGCCGTCCGCGGTGAGAACGGTGACATTATTTCGGAAACGTTCGACCGCGTGCAATACGTGAAGCTGCTGCGGAATCAATTCGATGAGGTCGAAGTCGATATAAGAGACGATCACGGCCAACCGATACCATTCGAGCAGGGGAAGGTGGTGACGACGCTTCACTTCAGACGCTGTAAATCGAAATTGTTTTAACATGCCGCCGTCGTCGAAGAACCCGTACGTGGACTACTACGTTATTCAGGTCGGCGGTCAGCTGCCGGTCTTCGTCGGTGCTCGGGGGCAACGAGGTCACGGTCTGGGCAATCTCTTCGGGAGCCTGTTTCGAGGCGTTGGGAAAACGTGCGCTCAACACCGGCATGCACTTGGCGCGCGACGTCGTCGCCGGCGGCAATCTGAAACAGTCGATAAAACGACGCGCGAAGGAGGCCGGTTCCGATCTTCTCGACGGCCTATTGAATTCGCAGGCACCGCCGAAGAAGAAGAGGAAGAAAAAAACGCTGCAGCAGCGCCGCCCCCGCGTCGGCGGCGGTACCGGCATAAAGAGACCGCGCCTAGCGGCGACGGCCGTCAGTAGGCGAAAGAGACGGCGTCGAACGGATCACGACATATTCGACGAGTAACGATGGTGTTCGTGAACGGCGCAACGTGCGAGGGCGTGAAGGCCGAACTGGAGCTGTTCAGCGGGCCGGTGACGCAGACGAGCGTCGAGAGTAGTCAGTGGACCGTCTACCAGCCGCTGACGACTCTCGACGCCGGCGGTCCTATCGAGTTCCTCATCCCGGGTTCGGGCGAAAACTATACGGACCTGGCAAGCCTTCAAGTATACGTGCGCTTCAAAGTGCTTCAGGGGGACGGTACCGATCTGGCGGCCGCTGCCAACGTGGCGCCGGTCAATAATTTCCTGCATTCGATGTTCAGTCAAATCGACGTGTCGCTGAACAACACCCTCGTGACGCCGTTGATCAATACGTACGCGTACCGGGCCTACCTCGAGACGCTGCTGAGTTCGGTAGCGACGCGAAACGATCGCATCTCACGGGCTCGTTGTGGTACAAAGACACCGCCGGACGGATGGACACGCTCGGGAACAATAACGTCGGGTTCGAGGCACGGCGCGCCATGACGGCCGATAGCAACGAGGTGGAGATGATGGGGCGCGTGCACGTCGACGCGTTTATGCTAAACAGACACATACCGAACGGCGTCGACACGAAAGTACGCATGGTGCGCTCGAAGGACACCTTCGCGCTCATGGACGCGCAAGCCGTACCGGGGTGGCGCGTCGTGCTGCAGGCCATTCGACTGCACGTGCGAAAAGTGAAGTTGAACCCGGACGTCCAGATGGGACTTATCAAAGCGTGGACGTCGGGAACGGCTAAGTTTCCGATGCGCCGCATCGACTGCAAATCGTTCTCGTTATCGGCGGGTACGCTATCGCACAAGCAGGAAAACTTGTACATGGGTCAGATTCCGAAACGCATCTTCCTGATGATGATCGATAACGTCGCCTACAACGGAGACTACACTAGAAATCCGTTCGACGCGCGTCACAACGACATAAACTTCCTCACGCTCGTCGTCGACGGACGTCAGGTGCCGAGCGAGCCGCTGCAGCCGGACTTCCCGCACAACCGGTACGTGCGGAGCTACATGAATCTCTTCGAGGCCAGCGGAAAGGCGTACGAGGACGAGGGGAACGACGTATCGCGCACGGACTTCGGCGCCGGCTACACCATCTTCGGTTTCGACCTGACCCCCGACTGTTGCGACGGGGACCATTTCAACGTTGTGCGTCAGGGGACCGTGGGCGCCGAAATGCACTTCGGGACGCCGCTACCGCTTCCGGTGAACGTCGTCGTGTACGCGGAATTCGAGACGGTGATGGAGATCGACAGGAACCGGAACGTTGTGTACGACTGGTAAATATGGTTACGTTCCAACTGATGCGTCGTCTGGAACACGATACGTACGCTAAACGTATCGTCGTCGGCGTCGTGCCTATAGACGCGCTACTTACCATCGCCACCGCCACCGTTTACCCGACGGCCTTCGTGTGCAACACCGACGATGGCGGCGAGCCGGGATAGCACTGGGTGGCCGTCTACGTGGACGCCGACCGACGAGGCAAGTACTTCGATTCGTACGGTCTGCCGCCGCTGCACGCCGACTTCCACGCGTTCCTGCACCGCAACTGCGGCGACGCGTGGACGTACAACGACAAGCGGCTGCAGAGCGCCATCTCTAACGTGTGCGGACAATATTGCGTCGCCTACCTTCTCCTCCGATGTCGCGGTATGCCGTTGACGACGTTCCAGAGCCTATTCGGCACCGATCGGGTGACCAATGACTGTCTCGTATTCGATTTGTTAAAACCGCATTAATTTCGCTTTTACGTGTATAGTAGTAGTAGAAATAAAAAACAAACGATGATGTACACAATTGTTGTTGTTTATTATTACCCTACCTACATACATACATACATACATACAGAAACTACCCATAGGGGGGGGTGGTGGGGTATTCCTTAGGTTAGACGAGTTAGACGAGTTATTCGAGTTAGACGAGTATCGGCGCCGTGGTGACGCCGTCGTCGAGCACGCGGCGTTTAGCGTAGAAGTAGCTCAACGCCGCGCGCTCTTGAACGTACGTCAACACGGACGAATCTTTCACCTGGAAACCGCGGTTCCAGCCGACGCCGTTGCGACGTTCGCGCAGTACGGCGAGGAAGGTGTGGTCGTCGATGTCGTTCTGACGCTTGCTCAGTCCCTTCGTGCTGTACTTCGGACCGTTGTCGCCGCCGAAGCAGTAGTAGGTCTTGCTGCACAGCGCCACGATTCCGTCGCCGCGCCACTCTTCTTTGAAGAGACCCGGCGTTCGACGATCGAACAGGCGTCGGCGCGCGCAGCAGTCCTCCGCCGTCCACGCTAGTCCGGCAACGCGCCGTCGTACGTAGGCGTCCACGGGCGCTTCGCAGCATTTGGCCGGAAACCAGAGCGATCGATTCCGGAAGTAGTGTTCGCGATGTTCTTCCGATACGAGCGCGTCGACGTCACGTCCGGCGAGGGCGATGTACGCCGAGTCCGTGTCCACAGCGCAGTACTGGAATAGCGGACGGGGAATGTAGGCGTCAACGAAATCGAAATAAAATTCCAGCATTCTCAATTTTGCGTACTGCAAGACGAAATAGCCGATATGTATCGGCAGGCCGTAGACGACTTTGCGCTTATTCAGCGCCACCTCGTACAGTGCGTCGTCTACGACGACGTCGAGTTGACCGGCGTGGCGTACTTGATTTCCCGGTGCCGATTGACGCGCGTAATCGTTTTCCCGTAGGAACTGTTGCCGAGAAGTTTAAAGGTATCGGCGATGATCGATTTGTCGGGATCGATATCGCCCTCGCGTCGCGCCGTCGAGACCGTGTCGCCGAAGCGGCGAAAGCACGCGATCGGCGCGTACTCGATGACCTGGTAGACGAGCTCGACGACGAGACCGTGCGCCAGATACCAGCGTAGGAGGGGCGTCGCGAGCATGATCTCGGCGCCGAAGTACCTACCGAAGAGCGTCCGTTGAGGACGGGTGAGGAGATCGTACGACTCGGCGTAGTTGCGCATGAACGGGCTGAGATCGTCGCGCACGATATCGACGTTCTTGAATACGGGCTGCATTTCGGCGAACTTGTCGCGCAGCGCTTCCGGCACGGCGATATCGCACTGCACGAGGCCGAACAGAGAGCCGTCGCGCACCGCCTCCAGTATCGTCGAGCGCGTAATGGTGGTGGTGGTGGTGGTGGGTGGTTGCCATCGTGACGCGTCGGGTGGCGTCGGCGCCGTGGGCGGTCGCAAGGCGTGCCACTGGTACTCCCACATTTCGACGACGTCGTCGACGAAACGACGCAGGTAGGTGGTCACGGCGATCGTCGCGGCGTACAGCGTCGTCATCGGTTGACCGTTGACGGCGTTCGTCGTCACGTGCGCCTGGCACGTCGGGCAGCCGTCAAAATAGCAGCCGTGAAATTGATACGCCGTTCGGGTGGCGGCGCACCAGCCGTCAACTCGGTGCTTTCCGATGCGCTTCTCGCGTCCGTTCAACTGGTGACGAATACGCGCGCCGGTTTGCGCCTCCACCCACGTCAACCACTCCACGGCCATATGACCGTAGCGGTGCACGCGTTCCGCTCGAAAGGCGTTCTCCGCGCGCCGGCGCGTGTACCAGCACGTCGGAATCTCCTGCATTATCGCCCATAGATAGAGGCCGTTTGCGTCGAAGCCGACTATCGAACGACACGGCGCGTCGCCGCCTCGAATCGCCGTCACGTCGGCCTCGTGGTGGCGCGCGAAGATGATCGACGGGCCGCCGACGATCTGCGACTGCAGCAGACGGTGCAGATCTTTGTTCCGCTCGTTGAAAAGCGAGAAATGGATCGACGTCGGCAGGTCGTTGAACAGATACAACAACGTCAACCCCGGTACGCTGATGGCGTCCTTGAACATGTCGATACGTCGGCGCCGATAGAAGGCGAACTGGTGATCGACGGCCTCGAGAAACGGCGCCACGTCTCGATTGTTATACCACATCAGAAAATCGCGCATCGACGTCATGCCCTCGTCACGCCACGCCGTCGCGCAAATCTCGTACGCCTCCGCGGAGATTCCCTCGCGTTTCTGGTGGCTGTAGAAAGCTTCGCGCGGCGGCAGGGCGGTTTCGTCCAGACGCGTCAACGCGTCGATATGTTCGTACGGAAAGTACCCCTTCGTTGCCGAGCAACCGTACGCTTTCAGAAAGCGATCGTAGCTAACGCCGGGCGCGAGGTAATTCGTTATGTCCAGGAACTTCAACGTCGTCGTCGACAGGCACATGTAATTGTTCTGACGTTTAATGGTAAACGCCGACGACGTGTGCTGCGCGTCGCCGGTTATGAGCAGGGGGGTCAAGTACTTCTTGATGACATTGAGATCGTACTTACCCGAATTGAATCCCAGTACGGGCATTTGACGAAGGTGCGTCCACAGGCGGTCGGCGAGAGTGGCGTACGGTGACGCGTCAGCGTCGTCGTCGTCGTTGCATCGTCGCCGCCAGTCGGCGTCGAATGCGTCGAGCGCCTCGAAGGTCGCGTCGTAGCGGGGGCGTAGAATCGCGCACGCCGCCGCGCTCACCGCTTCCAGGTCGTCGATGAAGCGACGCGCGAGTTCCGTCGAATCGCCGGTCGTGACGTAATACCGCGCCGCTTCGTGACCGGGCACGTTCGACGCGACGCTCAGGCTGAGTAGTTCGTGTCGCGCGATCCACCGGCATTTGTCGGTATCCGTCGGTAGATCGTTATCGGCGAAATAGCATTCAAAATCGAACGTCGCGCGGTACGGGTAGTAGCGCAGGTCGTCGTCGCCGACGTCGATGCCTTCGTGGTCGAGCCGCTCGAATACGGACGGCGACGGTCGGTAGATACCGCCGGGGAACACGTGACGAACGCCACCTTCGCACGTCGCTTCGTGACGTCGTAACTTGGACGCGCTCCGCCAGAGGGCGTTGCCACATTTTCCGCACTTGTACGTTTTCGTGTACGCGCGCGGATCGCTTATGTACGAGAAGTGCTTCTCGTACAGGTTGACGTTCAGGGTCGTGGGGTGCACTTCGCGCGACCGACGGACTAGTTCGGCGACGTCATTCGTCAGTAGATAGACGACGACGTTGATGCCGAAAACCGTCTCCACGCGATCCAGTTCGTTCAGGCGCACACCGTTCGAGGCCGACGTGCGCGCGACGCGACAATACTTTCGTTAAACGGTTCGTACCGATGTGGCGGCCACTTTCGCCTCGTCGATGACCTTGTAGGTGGAGGCCGATGCATTGGACGAGGCATAGATGGTCGTCGTAGGACGTACCTCGATGATCTTTCGTCAACGACACGATGGCCCTGTTGAGGCGCACGTAGGCGGGAAGCGTCACGCCAACGCACCCGATAGGATGGGCGATGATGGCGTTCCCGAAGTAGGTGGCGTTCTTTACGAGCTCGACGATCCACCCCGAGTCGGGACGCTGCGCGATGGCGTACTGCAGTACGTCGGTCGTGCGCACGGCGTCGAGGAATCGTTCGAACGAACGGCTATCGGTAACTAGGGCGGGTGTTTCGAGGAGGCGACCGCAACAGTTACAGGAAGAATGAAAATATCGGTACCGACCCGACACGTTGTGGCGTAATACGAAACCGTAGCTTACGTTAATTTTAAACGCATTCTTTTGTTCGCGAAACATTTCCCTCAGACGCGGTTCGAGCACCTGCGTACTTGTACAGGCGGTCATGCGATAGTTGTAACGGGACTGCACGGCACCGCGCGCTACCGACGTCTCTATGCTACGCCGGTGCTCGTCCACGATACGCTGTAGATCGTCGGGTGACGGCGCCCTAGCGGCTGCCACCTCCACCGATGGTTCATTACTACTACCAGGAGGTGGCGCCGTCTGACGGCCACACCGCAGCTTCAGGTGTCGTAGCATATCGGCGCGCGTAGTGTACGTCGCGCCACATTTTGGACACTCTCCGCGTTTTACGCATAGCGCTTCGTTGCCGCATCTTTTCGAACTCTTCGCGTGTCGCTCTAACGTGGTGGCATTCTCTAATGTGCTGAAATTTTTTCGAGCACCGCTATTTATAACAGTGGTGGCTGCGGTGGCTGTGGTGGTTGTGGTGGTGGTAAGTACACCCTAGCGGGAGGAATGTGGTTTTAGGTAATGCGGGTAACTCGGAACGATAGTGGAAGGAATGTTTGTTTGCGGTAACGAGTGATGGTGGTTTACGAACTAGCGGTAATTTTTATAACTAACTCGGAATGTTTTAGGTAACCCTAGCGGTGGGGAATGCGGGTAACTCGGAACGATAGTGGAAGGAATATGTTTGCGGTAACGAGTGGTGGTTGCGAACTAGCGGTAATTTTTATAACTAACTCGGAATGTTTTAGCTAACCCTAGCGGTGACTTGTTTTGGGTAATGTAACTCGGAAACGGAAAGTACATTTTCAACGTTTTATTCAGTAGCTTACAACATTCAAACACAGCGTTGAAGCCTTTGTTTCAATAGCAAGCAAATATTAGCAAAACAAGCAGTGTTCTTTATTTTATTGTTCGTTCTTCATTCCAGTCCGCTCCGGCGCTGGCCGTACGTGTGCACGGCCGACTCCAGCTGCACACGGTTCATGTAATCGCACCAGTTCGTTCCTAACAGCCAGTCCGACACAAACTGCACCAAATACAACTCTCCCGCACGACCCGTTTGCGGCTGCTGACCACCGGAAGTTGACACCGTAGTTTCGTGTAGAATTTGCACGAGTCGCGTGAAACAGGGGATAAGTGAACGACGCAGGAACGTTTCCATGACGCTGTTGAAATATCGCCCGTGTTGTCGAAACGCTGCATGTATACACGGTTTGGCCGTCCCGCACGATAGCCGGGCATGTGTACACATGGGCAGCCTTCATTCCGCTCACATACCCCGCAATGATCCCGCGCCCGCTCCAGAATAATTTCACCGAGGGTCTCGGCGACGAGGTCCATTGCGAGTTGTTCATAACGGCAGACCAACTGGGCCCTGCTCGGCACGACGATTTGACGTTGGGACGCCACCTCCTCCGATAGGCTCCAGCACGGAGCGCACGTCGGCCTCATTGTCCCCAGCGGCGTGTACACTCTTTCGTTATACGTCGGTGGAGGAGGACACATTCTGCTCACATCCGAGCCATCGAACGCCTCCTCGATGATCGCGTCCAATACCTGGGCGTCACGCACTCCGCTTCCACCCTACAGCACAAAGCATCATGTTCTACTCTTTACAAATCACCGTCAGCAACGCGTGTAGGAAGTCGCACATACACTCACGCCTGGTGTGTTGCATCAGCGCCTCCTACAAACACATTATTATTATGATTAGTCCGCCTCCTTCTTGACCTGTTTCTCCCTCTTTATCGACCCCTCCACTTCGCGTTCCAACAACGTTCTTACGAACGTGGCAACCTCGTCGTACTGAGCACGGATCCTTTCGTTGTTTGCCAGCACACCTTCCAGTAGGCGGCGCACTTCCTACAGCATATAAGCACAACAACTGTTAGTTACGGAATAGAAAATAAGTTCGCTTCGTAAGCTAACCAAAACGCCCTTATGTAATTCTCGGCCGTCTCGGTTAATAGTTGAAAGGCCTCCTCGGTTATTTCACGACTACGACGCTCTCTCATTCGTTGTTGCACGTTCGCGTGTGTCAACAAATCTACCAGTATCGGCCATCCTTCCTACAAACAACACAACACAACACATTAGTCGTCATCGTCGTCGTATCTCTTCAGTGTGCGCACGGTATACGAGGGCTCCCCGTTCCAAGTCGTCTTACGCACACTGATCTCCACTTTCGTGCCGGTTAACTCAAGCACAGTATCGCGGAGTTCCTCCTCGCTCAACTCCACCAAGTACTCGGCCGTGTACTCGACGAGATTAGACATTTGGCTATCAAATAAAGTAAGCCAAAGCTCGTCTTCCTCCTTCTCGCCGTCCTTCACCATCACACGCAACGCGAAGAAATATTTCGGCACCAACACCCCACCGTGCGTTCGGCATATCAGTTCCCCGCCTTTGCTTTTCTGCAATTTTCGGCGACAACGGGAACATCCCAAATAGGCGCCAACCTCTTTGTACGACACAGCGTCGATCATAACGGGCAACGGAAGTTTATACACACCGTTGGCAGCACACTTCAGGTGCCTCAGACTCACCAATGTGGCGCGCGACGACGCCGACGATTCGCATTCGCGCTCGAGTGAGGCGCTCCGCGTCAGGGGTGGGTGTCCCTCAGCCGTCTCGACGGTGCCCAAGGACGCCTCTTCGGCGCTTCTCTTACGCCTGACAGCAGCAGTCAACGGTGGCGCAATGAGCACCACGGGCCGCTTAACAGGTGTCGCTCCCGTTGACAGCGCTGCTACCACCGGCGAAGGTTGCTGCTGTTGACCGCTGGCCGCCTTCAGTGACTGCTTGCGCGGTGCCTTGGTCTTTTTTGGTGGAATCTCATCTGCCATGTTTTCGCGGAAGAACGTTTGCTGCTTGCTGCTGCTGCTGTAGAAACAATACACGTTAGAACTCCGGCGACATACAACATAGCATTTTCTCAACCGTTTTATACTTTTCAAAATAACGCGCATGCGCACTTAACAGTCTACAGTTATCTTACAAATCACACGCATGCGTACTTAACGCAAACGACGTCGATACCGAGGAATTTGTTTTAGGAAAAAAGTTAGCGGTCACGTCAGTACATCCATCGTCAAATGTGACTTTTACATCGAATTTCTCTAATATTGGCACACCACTCAATTCCAGAGCCCAAACTCATCGTGTACAACGGTTACTTTCATGCTTTTAACTGATCGTTTATTGTTTTTGAAATGCCATTGTCTACAACATAACGCGCATGAGCACCTCACACTAATACCGTTATCTTACTCAATTATCCGTATGCATACTTCATACATCACAGGCATTTTTTTTTCGGAAAAAAGTTTCCGGTCACGTCAGTACATTCATCGTTAAATCTCTCTTTACATCGAATTTCTCTAATATCACTTTACCGCGTAATTCCCTACCCCACAGCGAACGTATACAACGTTTATTTTCATGCTTTTAACTTTTCGTTTATTGTTTTTTAAAATCCTTTGTTCTCCGTTGACATTCCAATCGCGATAAGTCACGCGCAACAGATGTCAAAATTACGTGCATGTGCACTTAACACATTCTGCCTAGTCTACCGAGGAATTTGTTTTAGGAAAAAAGTTAGCGGTCACGTCAGTACATCCATCGTCAAATGTGACTTTTACAGCGAATTTCTCTAATATCACTGCACCTCACGTTTCCTGACCCCACAGCGATCGTGTACAACGTTTAATTTCATGCTTTTAACGTTTCGTTTATTGTTTTTACAAAATCCATTGTTCTCCGTTCACATTCCGATCACGATAAGCCGTAGTGTCATGCGCCACCGCTGTGTTTGACAGTGCGCGCACTCATTGCTCAGTCACCATTTCGCAGTCCAACACTCCTGATCAGTTTTCAATATCTCAGCCACAATGAACAGCTCATCATCAACTCATCGTTCGTCAACACATCGGTAAGACTGCTTTTATGTATGCATGCATGCATGTATGTGTACATGCATGTATGTGTACGTGCATGCGTGTGTGCGTGCATGCGTGCATGCATGCGTGTACGCGTTCATGCATTGACACCCTTTGTTTAAACAGTTGTAAGCCATGCATGTCACAATGGATCGTCTCCTAACACACTGCTTTTATGCAGCACCCTTTGTTTAAACAGTTGTAAGCCATGCATGTCACAATGGATAAAACACTGCTTTTATGCATGCATGCATGCAGCATGTGTACGTGCGTACATTTTTTAAAACCAACACATCAGTAAGACTGCTTTTATGTATGCATGCATGCATGTGTACGTGCATGCGTGTGTGCGTGCATGCATGCGTGTGCGCGTTCATGCATTGACACCCTTTGTTTAAACAGTTGTAAGCCATGCATGTCACAATGGATCGTCTCCTAACACACTGCTTTTATGCAGCACCCTTTGTTTAAACAGTTGTAAGCCATGCATGTCCCAATGGATAAAACACTGCTTTCATGCATGCATGTGTACGTGCGTACATTGTTTTAAACAGTTGTAAGCACGTAAGCCTGCTTGCATGCGTATGTGCATTGTCACCCTTTTTACACAGTTTTAAGCGCGTAAGTCTGCTTTTACGCATGCATGCATGCATGCATGCGTGCATGTTGTGGTTGTTTATTTTATGCATGACCCTTTGTTTAAACAGTTGTCAACACGTAAATCTGCTTTTACGCATGCATGGTTATCATCCTTTGTTTAAACAACAGCCTGTTTTTATACATGCATGCATGCATGCTTCATACCCTTTGTTTACACGTATTGTGGTTGTTTCTTTCATAGACCGACATGTACGGTCCAACCGTTACCTCGACAAACACAGACTCCGACTTCAACAACCCAAACGCCACCTGCATCCACCAGCCACGACCCAGACGACAGCAGCTTCATAACAATATTTCTTCAACAAGACCTCATCACTGGTTTGTGGCGCACACCGATACCACAAACGGAATGTTATCCACGACGTGGATTCAATTCGCCACCAACTACAACACTCTTCCCGATTGTTCGGGACATAAATCGTCCTACTTCAATATGGGGACCACTGCCATAATGCAGCAATAAATTTCTCTCTACTACTCACGTTTTCACGCGTCTGTATCCAGTGCATACACACCCTACACACAGTGTCACCAACTGTACGTTAGCGTATTTATGCATTTGGTTTCGTTGTAATCCCACGACTAGATGTATTTATTTATTTAAACGCATTGGTTTCGTTTTAATCAGAACACTAGAACGCACAGCCTTAGCCAGCTATGCTGTCATGCAGGGGTCATAGTCCACTCCAGCAGCCGCAGCGCTTATCGCTACTGTCAACATAGGGTACTGTGGGGCATACACATAGGGCTGACGGGGAGAATCTGCACACAGTGGTTTTATCGTGGTTATATATTCGCGCGATAAACGCATTATTGCTTACGTCAGCACGTGCTAAGTACGGCGTTGATCGCTAGGGGACAAACTAAAAGGGTCTCTGCACTCACCGGTAGGTGGCACCTCGGGGTAATCCATCACGTTTTTTATAAGTAGGTGTCCAATTAGTATCAAATTACCAGGGTAATCAATCACGTTTTTTATAAGTAGGTTCCCGAAAACGATTAGTGTCAAAAAAGCGTTTGATCTTTTTTTATAAGTAGGTTCCCGAAAACGTTTAGTGGTCATTAAAAAGTTTTTTATAAGTAGGGTTTTGAGGCCGTACAGGACCTCTATACTACTGTCGGATGCTTTCAAATTGATGAAACTGCTGCTTTAATTGTGACGTTAGTAATAGTTATTGGACATTAACAGATAGGTCTGGATCGCTCTATTGTATTTTATGTAACCTTGGTCGGGCGAAGGGTAAAATCCTTTCGCTGTTGAAAGGTTTTGTTCATAGGTTTTGAGGTTGTGTGGCCGCAGATGCAGATTCCTTCCATGGTTTATCCGCCGTCCTCAACTGTCAGTCATTTTCATCGTTCGGTTCGGTAAGTTGATTGTCATGACAAAGGAAATGATTGGCTGATTGTCGACGGTGCATTTTTCACTATTCCATGTAACATTTTGTGAACAAAAAACTGATACATTAAAATGTTCTGTTGGCAAACATATTATTTGATTCACACACGAAACGGTTTTTACCAGTCATACCGTCCTTGGGGAGGTATTATTGATAAGAAACGGGCGAACTAGCAATATAGCTATGGTTGGGGCGTACATCCTGGGTCTGATTAATTGATTAATTACATGCCTCCCGTTCCGACAAGTCCCGAAATGCTCCGTGCCAATCGACCAAGCTTCCGTTGTGTGATTTGACGGAAGTCTGCTCCGTACGTCACATCCGGTAAGAAATTGCGAGTGCGTTGGCAGAAAGCTGCAATGAAACCACTGATCGACCGCCCCGACTATGTATGACCTGCTGCTAAATCAAAACAATTAACCGGGTTTTAACACGCATTTTTTAAATAAACGCCTTAGATTTATGTACAAATATTAATCTACTGCGCTATTTATTGCAAACTTTATTGTTTTCATTTGGATTAGGTTGAACGTTTACAATAACTGTTTCAAATATGACAGTCCATATATTCCATTTTGTTAATATGCCTAATTCACAACACTATATTGCATATAATGTAAACTAAAAAAACAATAAAACATGACAAATTTACTAAACAATTATTGCATAACTTACAACTCATACAACCGTCATTTGGCGCAGTTTTGGTCATTAGCCAAAAGGCCGTGATGTCGACCACGGTTAAATAGTTATATATATATATAGTTATATATATATATATATATATTACATCAAGTTACTTACGACATCACGACCTATTGGCTAAAGACCAAAATTGCGCCAAATGACGGTTGTATG